>VUJU01002348.1:0-38431 GCA_009835225.1 Aphis craccivora
TGGCGGCTATCAACGTTTTATTAATTAACGCATATTATATACATCAGAATTAAAAAAATTATTGATGCGTATTGTTTTATTTCGAATAACATTCGTTCGTTCTTATTACCTATTATTATTTTTACCATCTCCACAATCGCCTTTTTGAGTATGCCCGTAGGGTCCTGAAGACACACACATCATGTCACGTCAGGGGCCCCATATTGTGATGTTCCGGGCTAGCATTTTGGCGAACACAATAAAATTCGACATTATCATTTCATTTGCCATTACGTAACATAATGACGTCCGTAATGACCAAATTAAGAAGTATAAAACCACACGCATCGAATGATCAAATCAGTTTTTTAACCCGGCAGCGACCAAACCGTATATACCTACATCTGTCAGTCTGTAAGACACGTTTATGTGTGTGTGTGTGTGTAAGTACGATGATGATGACTTAATTCGCCAGCAGGTTGTGGCGCGATCGATCAGACCTTCGCTCTACTATAATAATATTATGATATACCTACGTGGCAGTGATGGTGGCACTGCTCCTGCCTGGACTATTCTTATGATGAATTAATTACCTTACATTGTTTTTTCTCGATTTTTTCTTTCTTTTTTTTTTTTTGCCGTCATATCGTGTTTTGATTATTTTCATTTGACTATAATTATAATTATAATTATAATTATTATTGACAGCTACCGACCGCCTAACACGCTTAGATTCGTATGGGAGATAATTTAAAAAAAAAAAAAAATACAATAACCAATTTTATGAGGTTCAAGAGAAATAATCTTATTTGGCGACGTGTGTGGGTTTGACGCGATGGCTTTTGTTTTCGTAATTTTACTTCTATATGTATGAATTTTATTGAACTGCCATTCTCGTATGAATTAAAATTTAACATATATATGCATATTAATTATTAGTTGTAGGTATGAGCCCTATAATAGACAATAGACATGTATTGTATTTACTGAAAACTTCAATATTATTATTAACAATATTAAATTTACCTAATATTAATGTATTACAAATAACGATATATGATGTAGATATCGATATATATTATGTACTTATATCATATTCGAGCTAGGTAGCTATTAATTTTGTTCGTATGGGACATGCTATAACATTATTCAATAAAGTAGTAAGTTGTGACAATTTTATTAAAATAAGACGCATTAAAATATTTCGCCACTTTTAGTTGTTACCACTTACCAATTAACTTTTGAGAGTGATGACTCAGAGAATATTAAATAATAATTTTAAAAAAATATGGTTTGATAAATTCTAATTTATTAACACGATTTTTGGAAATTCTTACAACATACAACCAGTAGAATATATATACTGCTGTACTAAAGTGTAAACGAGCAACTACAATAAATATATAGATGTGTGTGTGTGTGTGTATACACTGTGTACAGGCATTATTTTCAGAGTTTAATAAAATTACTTATGCATTTTAATCCCATCATGGTTGCTCTTTATATTATAAAGATGTTCTGACCGGGGTGGATAAATGTATTGGTTTTACAATAATATGTACTTATACTATATATTAATACCATAAGTAATCAATAAAGTACTTAGGTTAGGTATAGTGGTTATACATTTTGTGGATTGTTTCAGATAGCTTATTGATTTTTTTTTTTTGTACTTGAGAGAAGTCAAAAATAAAATTACCAATATTTTTTCATTATAATCGAGAAAAATAATAAAAAAATAAGAATAAATAGGAATAATTTTTACATAAAATCCGTTTTTGATAAAACCAAACTTGTTTTTATAGGTAGGTATAAATTAAAAAAAAAATGACCATAGATTAGTATTATAGTAGAACATTCAACCTAGATTTTAAAAAAAATTTCTACCAGAAAGTCAAATTAATTTTTATGAGCGTTAAGATCAAGTTCCTACGATGTAGCTAATTTATTTGTAAAATAACTATATTTATTTTCAAACTATCTTTGATATTTTGTTGTACCTACCCAGTTAAGAAATAAATAATCATAAATACTTGATATATTCACAAAATATTTATATTATGATAAATTTCTATACAACATTCATTCAAAATATTTATACTGTTTTTAGTTTTATAAGTATTTAATTTTTTAGTTTTTTTGTTTTTTTATTAATATCGATAAAAAATTATTTACTGGATAAAAATACTTGAAAATTGCACACAAGATCCACCATAAGTCGTTCTTACAGTTATGTACAAAACATGCTAACTGAGATGAAAATTCATTTCATATAACAATAGTAATAATTAGGACTCGGATTTTAAAGTATATGTCTCTAATTTTTATACATAAATTCGTTTCACATCATTCTGATTCCAAATAAATGTATTATATTTTGCTTTATTCGGTTTTTTTTAAGTAAATGTTTTTTTTCCTTTTTTGCTTTTTTTCAATTATTTCAGCTGTAGAATTTTTATAAGTTTATTATGTTACTATATTAATAAAAAATCAAATTAAGTAATAAATGTCGTGAGATTATACTATATCATATATATATATATATATAACTAAGATGAATATTTTAAAAAATATTTCACCATTAACGTCAATAAGTGGGTACATGTCGGATATTATCATAATATACCAATGTTTATATATTATTTTATAATGGTATGTTTTAGATTCTGAGCGGAGCGATGAATGTATTGATTTTACAATGTTGTGTTTTTTTTTTTTTTTGTCTGTGTACACGAGAAAGAATGCTTCAATTTCAACTTTGGGGGTGGTTTCCGATAGCAAGATGAATCTAGTTGGTGCATTGGGAGGTCATTTTTTGAATTTCTCAATAGTTTTCAAAAACGCCGGGAATAATGGGAATTTTTACGCAAAAACCAGTTTTCGACCAAAATGACTTTTTTATATGGTTGTAATTCAAAAACTAATCGCTGTAAATACTTGAAATTTTCATCAAATGTTTATGTTAGTGTTATCTATATACAGTTAAATTTTCAAAAAATATTGACTTTTTTTGAGTTATTTATAGACCACGGAAATTTTCGATTTTTTTGAGAAATTTTTTTTGAAGTGTCGATTAAATAATTTTGGATGACCAAAAAAACTTGAAAATTTAATACAAGGTTCCTTATGAATTGTTTTATTGTAGCTAAAAAAAATTAAAAATTTGTTAGTCATAATTTTTTTTTTTAAAAGCTTTTATAGTTCAAATTTTTACGAAATCTGTCAAAAACGCGAAAATTTGCAAGTAATTTTGAAGTTGAAAAATCATAAAATTTTTTGTGTTTATAACTAATGATTAAAAATACAACACTAAGTTTTCCATAAGTTTTCCTTCAAGTAACTGTAGAGAAAAATTTTAAGCGCGTTTGAATTTGAAATTTTTAGGAAATAGCGTAACGATAACGATTTATCCTCAAACGATTTTAAATATTTGTTATTATTCAAAAAGTAAAAGTCGTAGATATTTGAAAATTGTACCAGTTATTAAGATTCGCGTTTTCTTTACGTGATCTAAATTTTTTGAGCTATTTATAAACAACTGAAATTTTCAATTTTTCTGAAAAACATTTTTTGAAGTGTTGATAAAATTTTTTTGGCCCAATGAAAATACTTGAAAATTTAATGCAAAATTCCTCATAAGTTATTCTTAAAGTGATTAAAAAATTATAAGAATACATAGGCACAATTTTTTTTTATTAGCATTTGAAGTTCAAATATTGATAAATATTCGTCAAAACCATGAATATTTGCAAATTATTTTGTAGGTATATTTCATAAAAATTTTTGTATAAGTAGCTAAGAGTTAAAAATTTAATACAAGATTTTTCATAAGTTTAGCTTATATTAACTCAAATTAAAAATGTTGTTTTTATTTATATTGTGATTTTTCAATTTTTAGTGCTTTTTTAGACATTTTGAGACTTTTATATATATAGACTTTTAACTAGCTATTACGATGATTTAGAATTAGATATTTGGTTCTAATTTTTATTATCTGCTTATGATTTATAATTAATTAGATTAGTCTATGATATTTATACAATTTTAGGTGATATAATATCCTAAATCTTATAATAACATAAATATTAAATTTAAAATGAATAATATTATAATTCACTTTGGTATTTAAGCCGATAACATCTGGTTCATCAGTGATGAAGGCTTTTTTACTACATTCAGTATATCTTTGAAACCAATAGCATCTTTAATAATATATAATATAAGACTCGGAACTTAAAGCATTTATTATATTTTTAACTTGAATTTTGTATTTTATTCTATTTATAATTATTAAAAATTAAGTAATAAATGCTTTAAGTTTCGAGCTATGCTATTATGCTAATATATATCTAATATATTATATCTATAATATATATCTCTGTATAGACATTAATACTACACACGTTTAGTTAATTTATGCCGGCCCAATGAATGACACCGAGCCTGGCCTTAACCCTAATAAAAGAATTTTGACAATGTTTTTTCAAAGTAACACTATGCATTGTAGGGTTAACTTTATTTCTTTATATTTTTGTTTCAGAAACTATTGACAATTGTTTTAAGATGCATTACCAAATTTTAAATAAATATCTAATAATAACATTGATATTTATTTTATCCAATCAACAAAGTAATTCTTGGGCGAGAACTACTCATCCAGAATTCGATTGTACTCCATCACGCTATTTGTTTATATTTCCAACATCATGCCCCTACAAATCTTACGAATATGCCGTCGAGTGTTGTTGTGAACATCAACAAAAAGCATATAAAAACATTTCAAGTAGTTGTTATCAATGTATCGATCTTCCAGAAAGGTTTTGGGATGAATATCGACCAGTACAAATTAATAAAGTTTGTCGGATTGGTGCAAATAATGATGATATTTGTAGTTTAAGCTATAATAGTATTAATCGGCGTAAATGTGGACCAGGAAATAGAAATATACATCAATTATACGAAGCTCAAGTTTTTATAATGTTTATGAGATTCATAATAATGAATGTCTTACAACATAATTTTACTCCACTATATCTAGAATCTATTAACAATTTATTAGATCAACAAGGTACATTAGAAGACGTTGTACAAGTAAATGATGGAGTTTGTGAAAATCCGAATAAACAGTCGCCTCGAGTTATAAATTTTAGCTTTCTGTATGAACCCATAACAAAAACAGTTTTAAAGCAATATATGCCAAGTTTTCCAAATCTTTCTCCGACACAACAATATATTTTCCTTCTTCGTCGAATGATAGATGCTTTTATTAATGATAAACCACCGATAGATAATTTCAGTATTATATGCAAATTTCTAAAAAAAGTAAACCTTGTAGTAGAAAATAGGCTAAGTGATCTAAATCATTATAACAAAAAAATAAATATTATTACACAGGAAAAAGAATATGGATTAGATGAATCATGTACGAAAAAAGACATTGACAATTTAATAAGCAATATGTCTCAAAGTGGAAGAAATCATAATACAATACTTCAGTTATGGGAACAATTACAAAGAAATCTATTGAATTATGTATCGATAAATACTAATTGGGCCATAGAACACCTAACCTGTTCATATACTACTACACCTAATGTACTTAATACATATATTACTACACCTAATCCTTCTACTACTACACCTGATGATGAATTCTGAATGAAAATGAACCAAATGAAGGTTAAATGTTACATAAATACATATATTTACGTATGTATATTGTATGTATATAGTATTTCATGTGGTAGTAAAAAAAATCATTCGGGAAGATCTAACTGCAATCTGTTCTGCATTTTTATTTATTTTAGATTATTATACCATCAATAAAATTGTTCTTATTGTTCTTTTTTGATTATATTGATTTAAATTTGCTTAACCACTTATTCAATTTTTTT
Source organism: Aphis craccivora (assembly GCA_009835225.1). Taxonomy (NCBI): domain Eukaryota; kingdom Metazoa; phylum Arthropoda; class Insecta; order Hemiptera; family Aphididae; genus Aphis; species Aphis craccivora. The sequence goes on from VUJU01002348.1 coordinate 5,874, forward strand.
TATATAGTTATTCATTCACTTATTTATTTATTTTTTTTGTTTTGTCAGTATGTATTTCTGTTGGACTTTTTTTTTATCCTGTACCTACCGTTATTTATTAATGTATTTTTAGTTGTAATTGTCAAGCTGTAATAATTTTATATTGGTAACATTAAAATAATTAAAAAAAAATAAACTAAAATAAATAATTGTTCATCATTATCTTTATATTATCTTTAATAAGAAATGTAAGAATCCATAATACAGACTAAATGGTTATATTGGATTATTATAGTTTTCGTAATCGGCTTGTTTATTAAATGTATTAAACGTATAAATTGTCGATCTACATATTATTATAGTCTGAAGTACCTATACAGTCAGTATGCTTTTAACATTGATACCGACCATTTCAAAGTTTAAGATTTAGTATTGTAATTTTAAACCTCTTGTATGAAGTATGAACCATCAATTTGGTGAATGTAATGATGAGGTTCGTTTTCTATGTTAAATGTTAAATATTTTGTCAGACAATAAAGTTAGTTGCATTACTGCAAATCTAGAGAACTACACGGTAGTTAATTCTTTTTTTAATTTAAATTAACTTTCATTTTTTTTTTATTCATTTCTATAACGTTCCTGCTATTTTTTTGCTTCTTTAAAAATAAATATACTTCTTTTTTGCTATTTAAAGCAATAGTGTGCTTTTTTAGTTGCTTATTATTCTTTAAAATTCGAATCCTATTAATACATTTCTAATAAAAAGTTCATACTAAAACCTAAAATTGTAAAAAAATATAAAAGCATAATATTTTTATCGACATTTTAGTTCAAATTTAAATAAAATTTCATATTTAAACTATAAATAATGATATTTATTGTTTTATCATACTACTTTAAGAAAATTATTCATGGGTATATATAATTGTTAAATATACTTTTACGTATATTATTACATTTTTTACACAAAATGATATTTTCAAATTCAATGTTTTCGGCAAAAAACTTTTCAATTCACAGCCGTATTACTAAAAGTAAAATACATATTTTAAAGTGCATTTATTTACATATATATTTCTCAAAATATATTAATTTATAAGTAGATATTTTAATTACAATATTACATTATATTTAAATGTAATATCAATTTTTTGAGTAGCTTAATAATATTAATTACGTATATTAATTTGTCTTCTAAATTTCTTCAGCTAAATAATTTTAAATTAAAAAAATAAATAATTGTTTTGCATTACGTATGTACGTATATACGTACACTTTTTTTAATTCGTGAAAAAACGAAATTAATTATTAAATTTTAATGTTATGTAAATGATAATAATTTTTAAATCTGAGAATATTTTGCAAGCGAAACGAATGTCTATGATTATATTATGGTAAACTATTGGTAAATTATTTTGCATCTCGTCTTAAATGTTGAAACGACATTTTGTCTGTGTGTGTGTTATAATTTCATAATACAATTTAAACCAAAGTTCATGAAATTACTTTATATTCGTACACGTAACCAATACATGACATTCTGAAATAATATTATTATCCTTTAGTATCTACGTGTTTAAACATATTATTAAAAGTCAAACGACAGGTTTCCTCGCGTTTCAAAACCTATACAGACATTATGCGTGTTAATATGTACAAAAATTCTAGCAGGACAACCATCAAACACGATTCTCTGAAAATATCGTAATAACCAATTCATATAATATACAATTATATATCATAATAATCTTGGTATACATATATATTGTCACACGTTATGATATCGTACGCAATAATATAAAATTAAATATATATAATATACCTACGCACAGTATAATAATAAGGGCATTTTAAACAACGTTTTTATCGTGCAGCAATAACATTACTATAAATGATAGGTACATCGTTGAAAACTTATGGCAATAAAAAGGTTCGATTGCGATTGGTACCACCATATGCCAATATATCTATTTCATATAGAATAAATATTACCTACCCCTCAAACAATAATAGGTACGTAGTATTACTTGTAAGTTATATTGTTCATAAATAATAAACTCATATATTATATTTTATACACCATCGCGCAAGTTGAGGTCTGTAGCGAGGGCGCGATTGAACTTTAACATGCTATTCTGGAAAGTAGTATACGGTACTAGCTTACACCGAACGGAACCCGTTATTATGTACCTACGTGATTTTATTGTGAAAAATAAAATAAAATATCATGTCAAAATATGCGTGTACTTATAGGAGGTCAAATATTATATTGGTCGACATCACAACGCACTTACCTGCATATAATATTATTTTATATTATTAATATGATTTACTTTTAATAAATTATATTTTATCTGTATAGTAGATATTATGACCAGGTGAATGCTTTTAAAATTCACATTTATTACAGTGAAACGTACTAGCAGGGAAAAAATAGGTTTGCAATAAATCAGAAAATTAGGTGAAATTATGTATAGCGAATCTCTATTACAGTATTATGCATTAAGATTAAATTATTGTTTTTTTTTATGTCGTTTGGATTTTTTTTTTTTTAATCTAAAAGAACAATAATAATAGGTACACTGGTATAATTCACATAATCGACAAATCACCACAATGACTAAGATTTAAAATTGCACTAACCACTAATAATGCATTGCACTTCAATATTGCGAATTATTACGATAATAAATAATAAGTACAATAACAATCAATTGTAGCAACGGCGAGACAGTATAATTATTACTATAATCAAAGCAATGATATTAAATGTATAAATATTATATTTTATTTTTATAAATTAATGGGTCAATTATTTGAACACTCGGGACATTATTTTAGAGATGATGATAATGATAATGATTTATTGTTAAGAATTTACAATAAATGATAATGTGCTTTGGGGCCTTGGGGGCAAATAAAACAGTTATAATAAATAAAAGGCATACAAGTTTTACTAACAATTCAAAAATATGGGAATGTATAATTGATAATGTATAAAGTAGAAATGTAAACATTAATCTATTTTAGTACTTACATAATTAAAGCGTATTAAAATTATTGCATTTATACATAAGTGTTAAATATTAATACGAAATATAAATACTATAAACAGTATAAACTATTATTATAGGTACTTAAACATTTTTTAACTTGCATGGCGGCCCAAATAGTCTATGATTCAATGGTTAAATATTTTCAAGTATCTCAGGAATATTATTATTATTATTATTGTTCATCAAAAACCATAATGGAAATTTTACTTAGTATAACATATATGGCAATTATATATATGTGATTATTTATGTACACTATTCTAGCACATGTAATTAATTATATGACAGAAACAGTTTAACATAGATATTATAATTCAAAAATATACATAAATAGTTAACTAGTATTTAAGTAAAATTAGTATAGTGGCACAAGGATTAGTTATTATTTGCAGCTCTGAGCATGAAAAAGAGTGTCCATAAAAGGTCTTACATACAATACATACAATTGTAATTGGTGTCTGGAGAAATAAGAAGGAACTCTAAAAAATTGCGAGGAATTCAGAAACTTTCAAAGAACCATTTAGAACTGCAGAATATAAAAAAATCTAAGACTATTGTATCGCAGCGAAAAGCAAATATAAGTTATTTAAAACTGTCTTATATTTGAATAATCATAAGGTTAGTGAAAAATATTAATTTCAAAGACAATAAAGTTTAAAAATGTATTTTGGATGCATTCAAATTGTAACTGATCTTTGACTAAATATAATGGTTGCCAAACTACGGATTCGTATTCCAGAAAAAAACGAACTATTCCATTATACATGTGCAAAGTCATTTAAAATACTTCAATAATTGAGTGTTGTATACTTGTGAAATATGATGAATTCAAGAACTTTGAAGTGTTAATTTTAACCTTAATAGTCAAATGATTGTCTACTAAATTGATAATTTTAATTTTTAACACAATGATAGGTATCATTATTACTAAAAAAAAAAACCAAAAAAAAAAAAAAATTAAACGACTGACAATTATTTAAGAATGTTGTCCTTCCAATTATTTTTACCATGTTTTTATCGTAAAAATTAACTAGGAAGGACATTTATTTGTAGCATCAGCGTTTAAGTTTTAATAATTATTTTCAAATAAAAATATAAACAGATAGAACAAGACAATGTCAATATCAGACAAAATGGCGATGATGCGTCCTTGATCAGATAACTTCCCTTTTTCAACATGTCAGTCTTGCTTAGATCATATACTATTGATGTACTGCCATGTAGCTATGCATATATCGAATTGTGCCCAGCATCATTCCCACCACCTTTAAAATTTCACGGTTCACGATAGAAATGAGCATGCCCAGAAATCTATGAAAATTATACTACAGAATAATATGTAACTGTCATACTGATCAGTGATAACGTTGAAATTAAAAACTGATTTTTGGCCTTTGGGCAAGTGCATTTGTGTCGTATGCAGTGAAATATTGAAGGTGGTGGGGATGATGTTAGACGCAATTATATGCATAGTATTTGATCTAAGTAATCTGGTATAGCTATAGTATCTCTAGATTAACCGTAAACATTATTTATCTTCAATTATCATACACGGTTACAAAGTGTATATAACTTGAGAAACAAAGTCGTTTAATAATTATACACCTAGATAAATATGCCAGTTTATAACTATATATACTGGTAATACTGATCCTCTTTTAAAATGCCGCAGACTATTATGTTTGTTAATTATTTTAATTTCGTATAATTTTTTTTAAACAATAATAATTAGTTATCACTTTTTTTGTGTAATAAAAACAGTGTATGTACCTACATTGCAAAATGTAACTCCTTAGGTCGTGTGCGGTTATTATTGCTCTGAAAATTATCAATTATGGTACACTGTTTTGTCTTCATCGTCATTCGTCCTTGTAAGTCGTAGAAAACGCAAATCTGTACTACTGACAAATATCGCAATGACAGTGACTATACAATCAATTATTAATTGCCCGTCGTAGAAACATTGTATTGGGTATGTTGGTCTCTGCAGTGTTAGTGCCTACGGTCGTTGTCATATTTTGTGTTTACCTACCAATATGCTTATTACGTGTACATACTACATATTATAAATGAACTATATAATATTATACAGATTTCAGGTACCTCTAATGCATTATATTTAGGTACCCGCACGTTATGTTACCTTTATACTTTTTTCTTTCTGTAAGTAAACAGCGTCGATAAACCAATTTAGTTTGTAGACATGACGCGTGGAAGCGTGAAGAATATATTATACAGGCGACTGGCGGACGGCTATGATTACATAGAGCCCGAGATGACCATGGGGCAGTAACGTCACAGTGCTGATGATGAGTACCTACACACACACACACACACGTGCATATAATAATATATACACAGGTATTATATATATATTTATATGCATTATATGTGGCAGCGTACATCAATAATAATACGAATAATAACAACAATAATGGTGGATGATTAGGCACAATGTGAGGACCACCGCGGCGCGCGAGACAAATCGGCCCACCCGGTTGCATAACCTGCACGGCGCTACATGTTTTTCTTAATAGTATTTTTTTTTTTTTTTACATAAATAATTTATTATCATTATAACACTAAACAAGCGTATGCACATAACATTTCGTCGCGTTCAGTGACGGTATTAACCATTATATCACTCATCAAACTAACAATTTAATTTCACATTGTTAGTTAAGTCCAGTTTACATATTATTATCGTCTCGTATTACGAGAATTCATATAACTATTGCCATGAATGTAAAAATATACAGTTTGAGATAAATTGTTGAATTTCAAAAGTACAATTTAAAGAAAATTTCAGAAACCAATTTTTTAAATCATTCGGTTTTATTATTATTAATTTTACTAGTCCTGGCTAGAAAAGGTTCAAGTTAAATTATCCGACGTCCATATAGATGGAAGTAGAATATTCCCACAATAATTCATAAATATATTTAATTTACATGTATATGTCTTATGGCTGGGGGTCATTCTGTTAATTTTTTTGCGTCACCAAGAATGTTACCAGTTAAGACAGTGATTATTTATAGCAACCGATTGCTATAACAATACATATACATGCACCGATGTGTAGATACTAGTAGTGAAGATACTCTTTGATTTTTGATTTATTATTTATTTTTTAAATTTATAATCTAATTTAAAATTACACCTATATAAAATAAAAATAATTTAATTTTAAACTATACTAATATAGTTAATACACAGGTATAAAATTAGGGTTAATATTATTAAGTTACATTATTTGTTCCAAATTTCTAAATTTTCTGTTTGTCACACAGGGTTATGTTAAGGACATACTCTATTTAAAAAGGTTGTGGTTAGTAATTTTGTTGGATATTATGATTATTATTAATCTTATTTTATGTAATATAAAAAAACATGTCACGTTTTATTGTAAAACAGTGGTTAAGAATATCTACAATTCAAAGACTATCCTTGAATAAAAAAACTGAATTTTTTATAAAACACAATTTAACCTTGAGCCTAGACATGACATATTTCAACTAGATAAAAAAACTAATCAATCTAATCAAACTGAGTTCAGTTGATAGTTACATTGTTACATACAATATGTAACTGTGGAATCAACTTATTTTTGTCATATATACACACACACTTAGAATATTAGAAATATAATTATGTACACATGAATATTGTATTACTAAATATTTATACTTTAAATTATCTATTATAAATATTTTAGGTACTATTTTTAGTATTTATTACTAATGTTATGATATGATTATGATTATAACTAATAATAAATAATAAATATGAACTTTAACATAACTTTACACAACGTTAAATTTTGTTGTTAACTATCTTGATCAATTTCAAGCTTTTAACTTACTATTATTTATCTACTGCAAGTAGCCATATACTATTTGTAGTTTCTGCTAGACAAATGTAAAATAGGATGCTTCTATAAATTTGAGTTCAGCACAACTAATTTTGTGTAGTTAGCTTTAATATTAGAATGATTTCACTTATTATATAATTTAAAACAGTAAGAATAATATTAAGATATATCAAGTATAACATTTTGACATATAGTAGATTGTAATTAATATTTTTATTAAAAGTGTGGCAAAAAAAAAAAAAAATCAAAATATAACTACTTTAAGATGATCGTAAAGTCATACGTAACTCGCTAAAAATAAAAACATCACTAAAATTAACTAAATACTCTTGATAATATTCTTACTATAACATTTTAGAACAGATCACTTCACTCTTATATTAATTATAACAACATAAAATTGGCTAAGCTGATCGCAAATTTGCTGTTATACGTCTTTTATATGGAAGACAAGACATGTAGGAGTGGCGTCCGGTTTAACAATAATTAGTAATAATAAATCATTTTCAAAGAGTTTTTTGCTTAGTAAATACCTAATAATTATCTACTTTTTAAATACTAAAACATAATTATAAATTAATATAATTCAAAATATCGGCTCTCAAAAATCAATAATAATAACTAGCACTTTTAGTAATAATCATCAATAGTCTGTACGAGTAAATAATATTTATAATACATTTTTATTTAGATCCATAAATTATCAACGTAAATCTCGATTAATGCCATACACAATATGATTTACGGCCGTTTAAAAGGTTCGAATTATATTATGTTGTTAGATGTTTATATGTACGATCAACGTGAGACCCACTGGTGGCGTCGCGGCCACCCAAGGCTAAGGCGTTATTCGCAATGTGTTTTCAAAAGGATTGGTAGCGTATATTTTTATAAGTCGAAAACATGATCGTCGTCGGTGGGTGATGATTGTCGTACACAATGGGTGCTATGTTCGAAGGGTCTTTTGAAAAAAATCTATATCGTAACAAATTGGCCCAATAAAAGCGGTATCAATGTAAGGTCGGAATATATTATTTAGACATATATATATATATATATATATATTATGTTACATTCACACACTCACATTATAATTTAATATACCTATATATTATTATATCGAACACAACATCATCATCGCCGACAACGACGAATGCGCACAGTCATCACGCGGTCGGTCGCCGTCACTCAGCATGTGCACACACTGCACTGGTACAGATTTACTGTGTATATTATATAAACGACTCGTACCTACTCAATAAAACCGTCACCCCAAATTAGGTGACAATTCAATTTCGAGTCGGATTAAAAGAGACCTTGCCGAATTGGTACACATCTGCTCTGCTGCTGTATATAATAATAATATAGTCGCTGGCTGCCGTTTCAGGCTGTACCGCAGCCGCCATTTAATGCAAAGTTAATATACACCGAACACAATGCATTATTATTGCCCCTTCATCTGTAACATAGGATACTATATGGTATAGTCGAGGACCAAGATACTTTAATATTGTTATTATTATAACACGCTGTAGTTTTGCTGAGCCTTTTTCGTAACAATATGATACATTTTTTTCACGTTTCATATTTTATACGGTTATAATAATGTGTAACCATATAATCTATATGATATCATTATTTGATATAGGTACCTATACACGGCTAATAATAATATTACACTACCTTGATCCACAGAATTCATAGCTTACTTAGATTTAAAGCCACATAATATAACTATTCGAAATTCGAATGATATAGTGTGTTTTGTTATTGCTATTATTATTACTGTATTACATTAATAAATATCTATGCATAATTTAATATTATAATACAGTAATGTTCTAGTAGACTTACACGAGTTACACGACGAAGTTATAATTTGTCGTTTATTGAGATTGTCTATGGAATTTATTTAATTCTATAATTGATAAAAATATATCAATATAAAATACTTTCTAAATATAAATATAGTTAGTTTTTAAGCGTTAAACATATTGATTAATGTAAATCCTAAAAGAAATATTAAAATAACATTAAAAATGATTTATAGATATAAATACATTTTTAGGCGCAAAAGTAGCAAAATTACAAAAATAAGTACTAATCATATTCATTATTTATATAGTAGGTTCTCAAAACTAAATAGTCATTATCAGAGTGTGTAGTCTTAAAGTGCGGAAGATTGAAGAATACAAGCTATTATTTTCACAAATAACATACAATTATGTCTGGCCACATGGCACTTTTGTTTCTTGATGGCCCGCTGCAATGCATCATACCCTAACCCAATTTTCAGATATAAGATAAAGTTGAATACAGCTACTTATGTTTTTCTATATGCTTGTTACATTTTATTACATAGTAGATTCAAGATACTACACTAGTAATTAGTATAATATACATCACACATGAACTATGTATTTAATAAATATAACTATTGATTTAATATTTTAATGATTATAAGACCGATTTTATTTTTGGAATATATAAAACTATATAATAATAGATACTATCTTCGAATAATATGAGTGAAAATACAATATTATAGTGCCATTATTAAAGGAGTATGTATTGATTTCATCATATTTTTATATGACGCGTGTGCCCTAAAAACTAAATTATGTACCTATAAGAATCTCGTGTTATAATAACAATATTAATGTACGAATAACCATTATCTAAAAATATTTCAATTGGTGTTAAATGACCTTATACGCCTAGGCTTAAACTCGATATGGGAAGTCGATCGTTTCTGTGTTATTAAAACGGAAATTGGATATCAATTGTTTATTATGAGCTACTATGTAAGGCCATATATTTTTAAGCATTTAATTAGAAATGGAATACCTTGAACTTTATCATGAATACAAATACAAATAATAGAATAGTAACTATAGCATATTTTTTTTTTGTGTTTTATTTAAAATCATTTTGAAAATATTTTTATAATATTCAACTAAATTTAGTTTTTTTGTTTCAAAGACGTCTTATTTTATTTTAACCACTCATATAACACTGGAAAAAAATTGTATGCACAGCTTTCGTCCATTTCTCGATAAACTAAAATACTGCAATTTTCCTAACGGTGTACTTATTATCAATAGATGTTAACTCATAACTCTTAATGTTTTTTTCAATTATTTATTTTAATTTTACGTATGATGTTGTGTACAATTTAAGATTAAGACTACTGATTTCAAATATTTAATCCTAACTTAAAGGGATAATAATGTTTTATTTTATTCACATAATATTAAACACTTACTTGGAATACAATATTTATCATTTTTCATATTCATGAATTATAATTAAATAAAAAATTATAGTACACATGAAAATAAATAATAGAATCCAGTCGGCTGAGTACTTGAATACAATAATATGGTTTAACTCATAAAATACATTTTAATGTTTTTCTTTTTAAATTCAACGGAAAATGGATTTTTTATTGCTATACGATAATGTATTTGTATTTTTTATCTCTTTTGGTTTTGTATAAGATTCCTTTTATGTTGAAAACACATTATCGTCATATCAATTGGTCTTAGAGGCGCTATAATATACCTTAATATCTTCAGACTCAATTGCATGACGACTTAATAAACACCATCTGCACACTATTCTTTTGAATTGTATATAAATCTCTTTTGGGACGCTTTGGCGTGCCAAAAAATTCGAAATCACATTAGTGTTAAAGTTATTTTTAATACAAACGATTCGCCATACGTACGAACATATTATATACAATATACATAGGCTATTTCGTTATTGTCCGTGGCACGAGAGCAACCATTATATGGGCTTTTTTTATTATTATTTCTATGTTATTACCTCGTATATGCGCACGCACATATAGGTCACCATGAAAATCATAAGGGGGAGAAAGGAACCGTTGAAAAGGAAAATTGTAACCGATTTTACGCGGATCCGATTGAATCGATGTTTAATGGACTTCGCACGGGGGAGCGTGTACATAGGTTTTGCAGGCCTCTAGTGCAGGTTACGAATTATATTAATAACTACACTCATTCATCCTTTATGTAGAGCTGTATAAAATGACCACCCTCTTTTATGTTCACATTGAAATCGAAACGATCGATTAATTTTTTTTTAAAACCACTTCTGCTGCAGTACACGGGAGTTAAGATTTTTGCAACAATCTACAAGCGTGCACGTGGATAAATTATTATTATTATTATTATTTTTTATCTACACAACATAATATGTTGTTTTCGAAATGCGTGATTCCTCATATAGGAATGTTTTGAAAAAACAAGGTGGAACAATTCAATTAGAAAGAAAATAGTGTTTTGAATTATTTTCAGACGTACAAATTCACACTGACCGTGCCCGATTTGTGCAATTTAAATTACAACGTCGTGCTATATTGGTTTGGACATTATATAGATATATACATACTTTATATATCTCAAAGCTATTACTTATTTATACGAGAAACCTAATGTGGAACCGAACGTGACATTTCGTACTTGACTAATTACCGTGACTTTTCACAATGACATTTTATTGTTATTATATAAAACACGGATAAGAGGAAAAACTATTAAAAATTACTTTCATTTCGTGCCGCAGCATACGTAATTAAAACTGGGTAGTAGATATGGTTTTTGAATGTGCTGTTTGACTATATTTTCAAGGCTCTTCTCAGCAACAAATCGTCTTGATTGAAATCTAAAACGTCAACAAACTATGAATTAATCAAATTATTATCATCAATTTAACAAAAAAATAAACTTAAAGACTAAAGTTGAAATAAAAAATAATGAAAAACTTAAAATAGTTAGATAATCTAGTCAATAGTTTGAGAATATTTAATAATGTACCTATATTTATACTAAAATATTAGTATTTGTTAATACGGCATATATTATTCAAACATATATTACATATTATTCAAAAAAATTATCGTTATTAAATTATTATAATTTAATACCTATGTAAAATAGAACGGCATGAATATATAGGTTATTGATTAAATGTATATAAGTAAAAACTAAAAAGCTGAAAACTAAATATCATGAAAATATCGTTTTGAACAGAAAATCACATAGTTCAGAAGATAAATTATAAGACCAAAATCGTATTCGCTATTTTTAACTAATTAGTTAAACGAAAAAGTTCAATATTTAATATATTATATTATTATGTATGTTATAATGTATAAATATAGAAATTATTAAATTATATACGTAATTTATACATTTGTTATTAATTATTTGATTAGCGTTTTATGTGTTTCATTATTTGAAATGATATAGAAAAGTCTCAAATGTCTTCGGTTAGGTAATATTTTTAAATAATTCGAAAAAAATTAAACTTAAAACACTCACAACAAACTAATATAATTTATACTAAATTTCTCTTCTAACCTGACCTTTAGATTTTAAAATAAAAAAAAAATATATATATATATATGCATTTTCAACTACAAAATAATTTTAAAATGTCGTGTTTTTGATGAACTATGTCGAACTTCAAACTACTACGGATGTATTTTTAATTATTTAATTTTTGCGAAGAAAAAGTATATACCATACTATTATATATTATATATGGTTCTGATTTACTAACAAAAATTAATTATTTTAGAGTTATACCTCTTAGAGACAAACTAAATATATTTAAGTTCTTTGGCATTATTTAGAGATGAATTAATTTAATTATGGTTACAACTCAAGTAATAAGTCTATTTAAATCAGTATGTACATTGTACATGTACCTAATATAGGTATAGATATAAATTGTATTATTAAAATTACATTGTAGTTTGTTTTAATTAAATTAACACGTTAATTTATTCATTAACAAGAAACTGAATATTCTCACAAAATATAATGTATTTATTTGCCATTATTAAACAGGTTATCTAAATAAATAAACTAAACTACCAATTTAGGCTATAGTGGAATGTTAAATATGTAATTATCTATTACAATTTAGTGTTTTGTATGCATACAATTACGAACTAATCTATATACTCTATTTAACTCTAGTGGTAACATATTATAATGAATTTACACCAATATAATATATTAATAGTACCATGTCAAATAAATTATTGTTCCACCTATAATAAACGATCTTCTGTAAAGAAGACAAATTTATAGTATATTTACCTTTAATTTACTCATAAATTATAATATACAGGTACAAGATAATTTTATTTTTCACGCCGATATCAATACATCAGGACTATTTAACCTGGACACCATTACATTATACTAGTATATTAATAATTGTATTGTTCTATAATCTATTGCAGTATAATATTTTATAGATCTGCAGTACACATATCATTTCTACCCTGTAAATTATTTGATACTATGGTAACCATTTAATATACAACTATAACAGTAGTTAAAATTACTTTAATAGTATATGGTTCCAATTTGGTACTCAATAATTTGTTATTGTCAATTTTCTCTGGTCCGCAACTTTGAATGTGCGAGTTATTGTTTTATAAATGCAGTGCGTGTAGGTGTAGGTATATTTAAGTATATATATGCATATTGATACATTATGACTTATAATTAGCAATTATAGGTAGGTACACCTTTATTTATTTATAGTAAAAATATTTCCCAACCTATATATTATATATACGTTTTATAAAACGAATGATACGATATAATATTATAGGTATGTATATATTATATAGGTGCATACAATTTCCTTTTTCAAAAAATCCCATTATGCTACTTACACAGTTAGGTACACGTCACACATTATGTAATAACTATTTTATATTGTATGTATAGGTTATATATGTGTATAGGTACATATATATCAATTACATTGCACTACACCATCACACAGTCGTTATTATCCAAAAATAATAACTATATCAACGATGGCGGTCCTCCCTAAACGTGCTCTACCCGTCGTTATATTCTGTATAGATACACAATTTCAATATCCGGGGTAACACTTTTGGGGTGTAGCTTTAAATGGCGGAAAGGTGTGGTTAGAATTATGTGTATTGTATGGTAACTGTACAATAATTTAATCCATTGATAATACACATTATACGATGCTATAATACGTTATATTTAAACATAGTATAATCCATATAATTAGTTTTTTTTATACCTAATATTTTGACTTTTTTGTTTTTTATACATTATTATTTGATTGAAATAAAATATATATTTTTTTTATTCTTAATTTGCGACATATAGAATGGAGTTTTATTATTATTTATTCAGGTACAGAGGTATCTAGAGGTATCTAGAAAAAAAATATCATATTTTACAAATTAAATACATAAAAGTATGTTTGCAGAATACGCAAGTTATATACACAGTTATAAACATAGAGTATAGACTATTCAACTATAATTATGGTCAGAAAAATACCAGTAGCAAATTTTAATACGTTTGTGAGTAATTGAAGAGACATAAAATTCAGATGTACGTATAATAATGATATATTATGTGCAGACATTATTTATTTTACATTCCATTCGTCTTTGAATATCGATAGTAAATAATATATACGGGAAAGCAATAGTTTATATCATCTATAATAACATGTATTTAAGCAGGGGAGGCCACATGTACCACCAACGACGTTTGCCACGAGCATCTATATATTCCACCAGTGAAGTAGTTTACAATAAAGTATAAAGATACTTCTAATAATATCGAATAATAAAATCGTATTTTTTATAAACATACTTTTATTCCGAGATACTTATTTCATAGCTAATATTTTAGATTATGTTGTTCATATAAAACCAGTTTTATCTTCCGCAATGTAATTTTATTTAGCCAAATAAATTAGTTTGAAAATAATTTTTGTGATTCCCAGCATAAATAAATAATAATGGTTTTAAATTTTACGTTAAAAACATTCAATTTATTTATTTCTATGGACCACTACAATTGTACGAGTATAACAATTTGATATTTATTTGCATAGGTAAATTATTATTCCTTAAAATTTGATAAGACTTAGTGAATATAGGTATTGTATAAATTTTAAATTTAAGTAATAATAATACATATACAATACCTATAATGTAATTTATCCGCTTTTGCATTCATTATTAATTAGTCTAACTATACGATCAAAATTCAATGGCTTAACTATATAGGTACTGTGTATCAGTATAAATATAATAATAATATATATAATATATACTAGCTATTTAGTAATACAATCTAAATAATTAATAATTTCGGTTTTGTATATATTAATATAATAACATCTTAGTAATTTTAGTGATTTGAAAACTACTTAGAAAGTTTTTGACGTCAAGTTTTAAGTAATAGATTTTAATTGGGTTTTAAAATTTAAGTAGGTACACGTCTGAAAATTTGACCAATCATATCGTTGTATTTTTTTTTTTACAAAATATTTAAGTGCTAAGTATCAAAATTTTTATTAGAAAAAAACCATAACATATATTTATAATGACTACATCGATGAATTAATTATTAATTTTAGTTATTATTTACTAATCCTATAGTTATATACGAAATAGATTATACACAACTCGAAAGTATTATTAGCCGATTAAATTTTAGTGTATACGACATAAGTATTAGATAATAAGTACCACACCATTTAGCAATTAATAATCATTATTGTCTATTATAATTTATAATAATTATACGAGTAGTAATATTATTACAATACACCTATTTCATTTCAAAGTCTCGTACATGTTTTGGTACAAATTATAGATACATTTAGTATAAATGTACAATGTAGGTATACATGCTTATACAGCGGGAGTAGCTCTCGAAGCATTCTCGAACCATCGTCAGATGTGGCTCGAGTCTTAAATTTTAATTATTAAATTTTAAATTATAAAATCAAAATTTACTTACTATATTGTTAAAAATTTTAATTTTTTGGCAATCATTTATAAAAGTATATCAAATTATATAAAATGTATTTATAAACATTTTGGCTCTTGGCAATTGGTATAGGTAATTATATTTGTCCACGTGGCTCGCGAACACGTTTATGTTGACCATTTATGTTAAATGTTAATATATAATTATAAGAAATATACTTAGTATTACTATTACGATATGTAGGTTTATTAGTGTATATCCACTTTTATCCATCAACCATTGACAGCTTTAAAAATATGTGTTCTAAAATTCAAAATAATTTAATTTTGTGACGTCTTATTATAATATAATATCATATAGAATTCACTTTTTTTAATTTAATTATTTAGCAGTAGGAAATTCGACATCATATTGGCCATATTAAATTTAAATGACATATTTATCATTACCTATATTATTTATAATAATTTATCTAGTATTGATAGTTGTTAATGAAAATTATTAGTTGCTGTGTGATGTTATTCGAGTGTTGAGGTTTTCCGACAGAACACTAAACATTTTCACTTCTTGTCTTCATATAGCTATATTCTTAATTCATAATATATAGGTTCTATACTAGACCATACTATACTTTAGATACGAATTAAAAGGGTGAAAGAAGAGTGATTTATTTGTTTTGAAAAAAAAAGCCAATATTTAAATGACAACAACAGAATATCGTGTAGGTAAACACGGCAAGGTATATCAGCTTTGCTGAATAATATACTTATATAACATCAGAACACTTGGTACGGAAAAGTAATAATATATACAAATTATACACTATATATCGTTGTTTATGTGCGCATATATAGCAGATTGCGTCCATGCGCAATAAATTATACATCAAGCGTGCACACACGTAATAAAACAATATTATAATACACCGCACCCTGTCGTCGTCGTCGCGTATTTAAATAACATAATAACCCTTTTATTTACGAGCGCATAAAACCATATACCACATGCATGTACGGTACCTACTGTTCGGGTAGGGGTTGAGTTTATACTATGTATATACTATAATATGTGTGTGTGTGTGTGTGTGTGTGTGTGTGTGTGTGTGTGTGTTGTAACATTATTGTTTGTTATAATAACTACCCGTTATCGTATATATAGCTGCAGAAGTATAATAGTATGGTAAATATATACCTTGTCATCGCGTATTCCGAGTGTGTGTTTGTGCGGATATTTTTTTAAATTAAGTATTTGTTCTTTATACTGTTATTGTGTGTGTATAATGTATATGTATATACATTTTTTTTTTTTGCTCATTTAGACAGGCGTGGTCGTCCGGTTGTTACCGAGAGAAACCCAATGGCACTCAGCCATAGGAGGAGCGTGTTCCATCACGACCACCGTTGGGTCCATAGCGCCCGCCGCACACCGCACACCACACACACACGATCACGCGTGAAGACGTGAACACAGCACACACACACACGCGCGCGTGATCTGCACGACATATCGAACGCGGTTATGTGGTTAGTTATTTCTAATTTTTTACCAAACAATTACCATCACGCCGTTATCCACCTCAATGACGATTATAATAATAATATCTAATATAATATAATATATTATGGTGAAGGTGTACCTACTACATGTATTTCTTCAGAATATACGCTCGTATTTTGATTTAAATATATATAATATTATACTATACCTTATAATAGTATACTATTCAATATAAATTTATTAAAAAAAAAAAAAAATGAATATTGTAGGATAATGATGATGAAACTCGCATCATATGCGGTATTCTTGTTGTGGTACGTAAATGTAGGTACCTATTCCTATTGTAAAATATAATAATAATGTATGTGATCATAAATAAGAATTTTATTATAATACTAAACATATAGTAGGTACGTATAGACGTGACGTAACTGATATTATATTATTAACATATATGTGTGGCCTCGATAAAAAATATGTAAAATGTACTTATTATTTGTAGGAATACGAAAACCTTGTCTTCAACTTTCGTTAAATCGAGACTATAATCCGCAATAATTGAACAAGTCGGTTGTATCTAAATTTTCATCATCACTCCAGTTTCCGTGACGAATTATGTATAATATAATATTATATAATTATGATATTAGATAATCGGATATTCCTATTATAATCGGTTATCTCGACAATACTAGCGAATGACTTGAATAGGTATAATTAATGGATATTGAATGAAAAACATAACAATAAATTGTAAATAATCGTTTTTCTGCATAAATCTTAATTCACCTGCAAACAATGGAATTTTGTTTTGAATACAATAAAAA
Source organism: Aphis craccivora (assembly GCA_009835225.1). Taxonomy (NCBI): domain Eukaryota; kingdom Metazoa; phylum Arthropoda; class Insecta; order Hemiptera; family Aphididae; genus Aphis; species Aphis craccivora. The sequence goes on from VUJU01002348.1 coordinate 23,929, forward strand.
ACGTAGCAATATAGTTTTCCATTATTTATGTAGATTATTAGATTACTAATATTATTATTCGAATAGAAGACTTGAAGTGCAGTTTTAATTGTATTTAAACAATATTCACCAAAAATATATTATTCTATTCTGGTAGGTACATATTTTTTTATGTTAATAAAAAATGTAATTTTGGTATTTGTTCATTGTACCAATGTTGTTTACTCACGTATTTATAATAAAATGTTTATTTTTATGGCATTTCATTTAAAATTCCCTGAAATCAATAGCAATCATTATATGCATAATAAATATAAATATAAAACGTTGATTCAACAAACATTTATTTTAATATTTACATTGCTATATTATTTTATTCAAAAGACAAAATGTACAATTAAATAGTTATAAATAATACCTTTAAAAGTTTAACATACCTAGCTATAATATAATAAATAACTTACACTCAATTTAAAAAATCGTACCTCCATATTATAATGTTTATAGTATGTACCTATGACTGCAGATGTTTTATACTAAAATTATCATTATCATTTCATTTTGTTACGACTTATATGAATCTACTTTTAGTAAATTGCTGTGTGCTGATTCACGTTGAGTATACTGGATCGGGAGTAGTTGAAGACATATTAATATTTAAATATAATATACTATACCTTAACCTAATTAACCTTCGATTTATATAGTAGAATAATGACAAATTGAAAAATGAAAATCTAAAATACAAATCTTAGAATCAATTATTCAACGTAAATATTTCATTTGTTTAAAAATGTGCGCAAAGTAACAAAAATCCTATATTTATTACTAATTGTAGTAAATATAGGTAACACCGCTTTTTTTAATACCATGTTTTTTGTTATGGCTTGTAGTAGACAGTAACAGTATACGCCACGTAGGTGTATTTATTTTGTCTAACCAGTTATCCACTATAATATTTCATTCATATTATTATTTTCAGTTTTTTTTTAACATTTTTTAAATCTTCATATTTTGTTATACTTTGTTCTTCACATAGTCCGTTTGATTAATTTATGGTGTCATTCTTTATAAATATGAAAATTATTTACAAATAGAAAAAAAAAGAAAAAAAGAAAAATGTATAAAATAGTAGGTATCATAATATAATAGGTATAATATATAATATAATTTATAAAATTAGAAAAAAAACTGTATTAATTATCTTTTACAAGTAAGTAATTACTATAACAGAGAATTTTAAAAAAATACTTAGATATAGACACATAGGTAGGTATATAGACATTGAGTACTACTATTAAATAAAATATCTAATATTAAAAAGAAAACTAATTATAATTCATATTATACGCGTAGTGACATTACTATTTAATGTCTTAATGAGATAATATGATTTTGATAATTCATACTTAAATAAATATAAAAAAGAAATGAATACTACGTAAATACATTTGTTATCTGCTTATACTAGTGTAAGCGCGTTTTTTGTCGTCGTTTTTAATTATTCTTAAATTAAGATCAAAATGGATATCTACTACTCTGAGATCTTCTTTTGAAAAGTAGTGGAGTATCTCCTCCCTCCAATTGCAAAAAAATAAAATCAGCTATTATTGGAGGTTGTCTATTAGGAGAAATTGTATTATGGCTGTGATAATATTGGTAAAATACCATATGAAATAGCAATTTTGTATAATTACAGTGTATATTATACATTAATTATGTTAATAATAAATGCGTCATAATATACAAAAAAAAAATGTTAATTAGGTATATTACAATTAAAATTTATAATAATGAAATATTAAATAATAAAAATAAATAAATTAAATTAAAAATTAAAATTAAAATTAATAAAATAATAGGTAATTATAATTAATAATTATTAATATTATTATAAATAATAATAATAATTTATTAATTAATAAAATTAATTTTATTTTATACATATTTTATATTTTTTTTATATATTAATATATATTTAATATATTTTTATGTTTCTGGTTAAAAAAAAAAATATATAGGTATTTAATTTTAGATTAATATCAGATAAATATATTTTATTTATTTATACACGTAATTAAATTTAATTCGTGATTTGTATAATCATATAATAATATATAGGCAGGTAATGGCACATACGTTATTATGATGGATATCAAATATTAATAATAAAATGTATTAATTTGTACACCTTAATATACTTTATGTGCACATTTTATAGTAGGTACCTACATCAGATACATTCCAATTTTACATTTCAAATAAAATGTAAAATAAAAGTTTATTTTTCTAGTGAGTATAGATAAAGACAAAATTTTAGCTTATTAATTATATTGATAATAGATAGGTATTTTAAGTCAAATTAGTTCTGAATGAATGTTTTTTTTTCATATATTATAATATTATGTAGGTGACTAATGACAATTATTTAACTTAAAAAATATCTAAAATAAAACGCTAATAGCGTAAATGATATGATGAAGTTTCAATACATTTTTTGAAAAAATTTATAGCCTGCCTAACCACGTACCTACATAATATTATATATAGGTTTAAGCGTGTGGACAAAAGTTGATAATTTAAAACGTAATTCCATAACTAATACTTCTCTATTAGCTCGTATATTGATTAATACCTACACCGTACAAGCAACCGTAGTCCGTAATAATATTATTATTATTATACAGCAACTGCAGCAATTATTGTTATTGAACATTGTCGACATTTTTTTGTACTACTATATTATATTATTTTATCGATAATATTTTCGTAGCACATTTCAAACGTACACTATACTATGCCTATATAATACACGTATATCCGTCAATATAATATTACTACGCGTCGACGGCGGTGCGGCAAGGACGTTGGGCTATGATACGAGACGAAACAAATTGACTCTGTTTGACCGGACGGCAGCGTTTGATCATTTTCCGATTAATAATTGTACGCGTGCGCATTATTAACCATCACGTCCGTCCGTCGTAATTATGCGCGATACTACGTGTACGTACATCATCGTGTGTAATTATTATTATAATTATTGCCACCAGATCGTCGTCGTCGTCGGTCGTCGGTATATATTATAATATTATGGTGGGTATATAATAAAAATAATACACAATAATAATGATAATATAACATTATTATATTATGTATAGGTACGCGCATTAAAACGTATAAAAAAAAAAAAAAAAAAAGAAACCCACGGAACCGGTCTTCCGCAGCATAGTGTGATGCATATAGAGTATATAAAAATAGGCACATTAAAACTATGCCGAAACTTCAAATTACGTTCCGCCCGCCAATACCGGAGTGCAGGTGTATAATATTATTATTGTATAATTTATAAACATAATATTATGTAAAGTGTGTGTATGTGTGTGGTGTATGTCGATATGTACTTGTTGGCTGTTGCGTACAGTACTTGCGCGAAATAATTGATTAGCCGATTTAATGGGCCATTACGGGAACGGCGTAGGTTTTATGCACGATTAAATGGTTATTAATTTATTATTAATATAACATACCGAAGGCTATATAATATTATATTATAATATCATGGTAGGTATAGTGTGGTTTTATAGATATAGGTAATCTGGTAGTGCATGCTCTGTAGAGCATCGACTATGTATACATTATAGTCGTAATTCAACTGAACTGCTGCCAGTCGCCACTAACGACGAAAGTAACGTCTCACTTTGTGAAATCATATTTATTTTATATATCTTTACAGTATAGGTAATGGTGTATAGTATCGGGAATCGATGAATATACGTTCATCATAGCTGGGAAACATTTTATTTAATCCTATGAAATACCTAACTCGAAACCAAATGAATAAATAATTTCTAAAATAAATATTATCTTTCTATACTGTCTTTATTATTATTTATTATACTTATTACGTAAATTATATATATATATATATAAGCAAACTCCCTGATTAATTGTCTATAATAGCTATACAATTATTACCATAAAAATGTCAATAATATACTTACATAATTTCATTCTTATAAACTTAACCATGAATATACCTACAGTTTATGATAATGCATTAATTCAAAGGTGAACACCAAAAAAAAAAAGTAAAAACTAACCATGCGGATGTTTCAACAACAGAAATTGGTAGAGGATAATAATAATATATGATACCTACCACAAACAGTAAAGTTATTGAATATAATATGCCCCGGGATTACCTAAGGAAATCGGTCCATTAAACATTCGTCACGTTAGTACATGTGTTTCCTATGCATATAAATTATTATTATACTGCAGCAGTCTTCTTTTTTCTTATTTTTCTAAAAATATTGTTCATGTTTTAAGTTTTAACTAATTGTATCCGAGTGTCACCAACATCGTTTCCTCTACTGTTTATTCATTTTTTTCTTTTTACTTTTGGTATAATACTAATATAAATAGAAGCTACAACACGGTGTAGACAGTTGTAGATGCATATACTTAAGAAAGACAAAATCCAAAAATTACTTAAAAACTAAAAAAATAAACCTAGGAAATAGTACACATATATCTTACTCTGTCATTTGTGTTATATTAATTATATAATACAAATACCTAATTTTCAGCATACAACACTATTATTTCTACTTTATTATAATTTCAACGGTGTATACTTATATGTATAGGTAGATACTAAGATACATAGCTAAGTCTTACTAAATATATTATAACTAATATTTCTAAATGATAATTATATGTTAATCCAATAATTAATTATTATAGGGTATTATAGAAATATTTTGTTCAAGAATAATTGCAGTGAACCAAATTAGTTTAAAAATAAAAAATATTTTTTTTATTACATAATACGTACATATTACAAAACCATGTTAATTACCATGGTTAATATATGGGTAACTTATTAATAATAAAAATAATAATATGCAACTTTAATAAAAATTGCGATTGTAATGTGAAAATTTATAGCACTTTTAACAAATATTTAATAGCCGTTATAGGTATATTATAACTTTTTAATATTTTAATACGCACTAAAGTCTAATGATAGGTATATACTCATATATATAGTCATTATTACGTTGCAATACCACTATAAACGTATAATATTATATTATATGCGATAATGGTTGTAAACAATTGAAAAAAAAATAAATAATTTTCACACTACATTGGTAAATGTTTTTTAAGTTATATATCTATAAAATATATGCTTGTTAATATTAATAAAATAATATAGTACCATGTAATACAATATACTGCACCAGCACAATTATTCATTTTAATTTTAATGTACCTACCTATACCTATAGTTACGCATTATGATTAATAATTTTACATATTAAGACTGTCATCAGCACATTTATGTATAGGTTTAGGTATTCAATATTTTTTTTAATATACCTACATACCTTATTATTATTTAGTTGTAGGGGGGATAATATATAAAGCTGAATAATTATATTAATGATAAAAATGTGAAAATAATTAGTTTGATGGTTACGCCTCCAATTACACATAGGTATAATTTGTATAATTAACAAAAATTATGAAATACTTATCTATCTATTAATAGTTAGTTATAACCTTACATGCAAGTACCTATGTGTAATTGTGCAGAATTTTCTAACGTTTTATTTTTGATTGACTATTTTTGTTTGAAAACAAAAATCGAGAGATAATTAACTCTTTACAGTATATTATATACCATGCCTACAATATACTATAGATATATCATTATCAATGTATCATAAAATGTGTATTGGGGTAATTGCGGAGCATTTACCGATTATAAAGTGTTTTATATCGGTAAAATAAATAAAAATTACACCTATATAGTTTTTACCAATTTAATTGTATGGTTATTTTTATTTTTTAGATATTTTAAGTTAAAAATTAATTTGATTATAATACTGGTATATATGTATTTTCTTCCTGATATAAGAACAAAATTAATTTCACAACGAGTTCAATGTCATAGATTTGCAGGGTGATCCAAAATTGTGTATTTATCGGACCAATTTCCATATTTTAAAATATGAAAATTCAGGGTCGCCTAAAGAAAAAAAAATATTATTATTCATATTTTATGTTGTAATAAACACAATTATGTGTTAGGTATAATGAACAAGTTATCACTTATCACATTACAGATTAATAATATTAATAATAGTACTTAAATTATTATACTTATTAAATTATTAAGAATTATTTATTATTTGGAATTTAAATAATTAATAGGATGATATTGGCATTGGTTTTCAGAAGCCAATTTTCCAATTAGAAAGGGAAGGTTTCAAGGGCCTTGGATTATTGGACTATTATTTTTATTGCTAAAATGTTTTGTACTTATTTATTATATCGTATAGATCATAATAGTAATATGCATTAACATAACATTTGTGATCGGTATATTAACTTTGAATTTCTATTATGTTAATATATGACGATTACAGCAATATGCATTTATGCCAGAAAGGAGGTACTCAACGTACTCATTATATACGACTTGAATACATGCCTACAAACAAAATAATACATATTATGTATGTATATATATATATATANAAAATTATGTATGTATATATATATATATATATATATATATATATATATATAAATATATATATAAATATATATGGACATTGCGCAATGGCATTAAAAAAAATGTATACATATTACTTATATTAACTATACCTATGTACGTATAGAGGTGTATTATAGACTACATGCACCCTCCTGTTGGTAATAACTACAATTAATGCGGCAGCCGCTCTAAGGGGATCGTCAACGATGCAAAATGTGTTTCCCGTGGGTCTTATAATTTCCTATTTCGTTCTGGAACAAAATCTGTTTTCTCGCAATAAATGTTGAGCGCACAGGGGTGAAAAACTACATTATACATCCTTAGTGATGTATGAATATTCCCATGTTGTTTGGTTACCCATTATTCACCCCAACCGTTTGCTGCATGCCTGCATAAAACAGTGCGTAAGTATAGGTACATAGATTATTATAGTACATAATATAGGTAATCGAAATATTATGAACGTGATGAATTGGTCTGGATTAGTAATGTTTTTATTATTATATTCTGATAACGGTAAATATTTCTCAGTCCGTATAACCGTCGCATGCATTTATTGCTACGTAGGTATATACAAGCTAAAACATGTACCCTTGTAACTTTATGATAATAATTTCAGTATATAAAAGGACTACACTGTAATAGTATATAATATCATAATATACTAATTAAAATTTTACAACATAAATGTAATAACTTAAAATATTAAATATACTTATATATAATCGCTCTTTGTCGAAATAAATTATTATATTTCGCTTTACAATATTATAGTTAATGATCTTTGATAGAATACCTAGCATATATGTTGAACCTGTACGTGGACTGTCGAATATTCTTATTTCACATTAGTGTAAAGTGTACCTATACACACATTTTGAACATACATTATACCTATATACTTTCATACGCACCTAGGTATACTGCCATACTATAATCTCTAAAAATGATATTTTACATAAAAATTTCAATAGTTAAAAATGTAATAATTAAACTATTAACTATTTAAGTCTATTGATAATAGTATCATTAAACCCGGAAAACATACTAATCTATACCTGTACTCAATACTTATTGTACCTATACCTATACCTACCTATAAATATATACCGACATTAAATGGTTCAAATGATTTTATATAATAATTAATTATATTATCATATTATTACCTATTACATATTTTATTAGTTATTTCTTTATTAGTACATAAAGTATAAATAAAGTAATAAACAGCTTCATCTATTGCACCTTAAAGAGTTAAATAAAATGAAATAAGATATACCTATATTACTTACAGGCTACAACTATAGATTTTATATTAATACTACCATTTAATTTTAAACATTTAAATCAATAATTTCCTATGAAATTACTAATACCTATTGCCTGAATTAGCCCGATGATAATATTATATTTAATAATTGAGATGTGTAAATTGCATAGTTTATTGTACAATTAAAAATGGAACAAAAAGGAAATTGATCTATATTTAAATAATATCTTTACAGTCTGAACGTGATAAAGAAAAAACTTATTAATGTACTCGTAGATGTATATGGAGTCGAGTAGGATTAATGTTAATTTATGGCAAGTAAAAATGGAAAATTGTTCCTCGACTAATACACACATTCACGTGCTTTGTTTGAACATAGAGCACAATATAACCTACCTATAATTTAATAAATATTAATTTTATGTGTACTTGTTCTTTTAAAAAAAATATTTTAAACATAACCTTATTAAATACTTTATTATTAGGTAGGTAACCTATATGTTATCTGCAGTACCTACCTAGTTACTTCTTGCCATTATCTAGTTTCGATTTGAAATGTTTATGATTTTATGAACATAAGATTAAAATAGTATAGTATAGCAAATATTAATCGAAACTATACTTACATTTGCATAGGTATCTACCAACTACATATTTTATATTCCATTGTTTGAGGTTAATTATGGTAAACAAATTGTACTTGTTTTTATGTTTTATTTTGAAATAAAGTTGGACAAAATAGTCAGAATTAAAGATTTTTTCAAAATATTTTAGCAATAATAGAATCGTACAATTTTATAATTAATAAAATTTTGATTTATTTCATATTAATCATATTCCATGATACAATTATGACATAAAATAATACTTTTTATATGATGTATAATAACCCTCAAAATATCATAGATTTAAGAAAGGGTGTCAGCAGCTTGTTGCATTCCCATCATATAAGAATTATGGGTAAATTGGTTAAATTAGAAAATCGGTTATTATAATATACGACTATAATAATTTAAAGCAATTTGAGAAAAAAATATGTTGTTATATTGGCAGTTCAATATGCTCCAGGACCGATGCTATTTCAGTTACATACATCTAGTTAGTGATTATTTGAGTTAATTTTACATATAAAAGTTATTCTATATACCTACATTTTATATAGGTATACCTACAAAATATACCTGTTAAGTGTAGTATTTGATGTTTACATACAGATAAACAAGATTAAGGCGTATTATAGTATTTAACATACGATTGTTTTGGATAAGTGTATAATATTGTGTTATTACCTATGGAAATTGAATATCGCGTGTGTTTGTCGGACCGTCAACTTTCCGTCGTGCATCGTTGTGTTATTGTGCATAGCAAATAATTTTAGGTAATGTATGACCAGTGGGCCACATTTTCTTGAAATAATTTCTGTACAGTTTTGTCTATTTTTCTGTCTTCTGTGAATGGTAAACATAATACTATGTATATTATATTAAGTCGTAAAATAGAAAACATAAGTATTAACGTAAAATAATTTTTAATTTGCATAAAATTGTTTTTATCTTGAATCTATACCTACTATATGTAATAAATAAAAATAAATATAATGCGAGGCGTAAAACAAATATGGTTTGAAACAAACATAATTGTTCTCCGCAATAGCGGCTCAGATATTCGTGTAGTTGGTATATCATTTTATTTTAAATACAACCGCACTAAAAACAAATCAAAATTGAATAATGGTTTTATTACGTCACGACCTATTCACTATTTTCTAAAATTTATCTGCGGATATAATATCACGGAAACGATTAGATTTTAATATAGTTTGTTATTGTTACAAATATTATACACAATAATTACATATAGTTGTACTATGTATTTATTATAATAATACAATACCTATTATACAATACCTTAGGTGCAACTATACGATCTATATCTTTGAAATCAGTTCATAATGGCACAATTATTATTAAAACTGTAAATTATTACCTACTTATTATAATAGGTATACCCACCTAATATAATAATTTTAGGTAGGTGTAATTTATAAATCATTACATGTACGAATGAGTCTAATCTTAGTAAAATGCGGTTTTATATCGCTGTACCTATTTATATTGATGAATTTGCTTAATAAAAACATGTTCGCTGATAACTAATGAAAATGGTTTTCTATATAATTCAAGATTAAAAACACTTTTATACAATTGTGATATTTTGGAATGAATCTATAATTATTAAAATTTTGAAAAATATCTATTGTTTTGGACGTCAGGACTCTGAAGCATGCCGACCAGTAATAACTACTGATCCCCCACCCTTTCCCCTTGGGTAACTAAACAAGTCAAGTTAACCAAGAACTATCTTCGACATCTTGATGACATGTGAAATGGGGCCAGTCTCCAAAAAGTAGCATGTTGCTTAGAAGGTAAAAAGAAGATATAAAATCGGTGATTTATTTATCTATTGTAGTTTTTGATAAATTATTATCTCATACCTAATCACTTAAAAATTTTCCGGAATGTAACTTCGAACCATTTAGTTTATGAAATACTGCACACATGCATTTTTTCTTCAAAATTATATTTTAATAGTACATAATTACTATATTATAGCTTATTGTTGCTGATTATAACTCGTTGGTTAAATATTACTAGGTCAAAACCGAAATTTTGGAATTTGGAATTCAGTTTCTTTTTTAAAATGTCATTATAATTATTAACCATTTTTAAATATTATAAAATTAGACAATAAAGTACATTGTCTGAGACCACGCTTACCTTATAATATAATATAATAATAATTAATAAAATACCCATCATTATGATTACCTAATATCTATATAGTATAAGATAATCGTAAACGAACATTTCTTTTTATATATATATATAAATATAATTATAATATAACCTATTATAAATATTATATATTACGTATACTTATGCTGCTACAGGTACATGTAAAACAAAGACTGCTGTAGGGGTTACCGACTAGTATAATATTATGAGGAGAAGATAATGTTTAATTATAAGTATACAATTTTACGATTCTAATTACCCCTGACTGCTGCTGTGACTACGTGGCTGTTCTAGTATACAGAGATGTTTAAAACTGTTTTATTATTATCGATATAGTATAATATAATAAGTGTCGCAATGTGATGGGACGAGAGCGAGCTGTTATATATTGTAATCGGTATAGTAGATGGCTGGAGATTAAGTACTCGAGTGGATATACATGATGGGCACGAAAAAACACCCTATATTATATTATATACCTGCTATAACCTATGCACTAAACTTCTGATTTTTAGTTTTAGGTTTTGATGTTCCTGCAGGATTATAAAAAATAAAATATAAAATAAGGTATCGTTCGATAATATCTCAAATGTGTGCTTATAGCCTATCTCTATATTGTAGTAGGTATTTAAAAAAAAAAAAATTAATAATAATAATAAAACCTCAACATCATGTAACATGTTATATATATACTGTAGTAATAATCGTTGTAATACCTTCTAAATGTAATTAAAAATGTATATTATATTATGACACCAATCATTATTCAAAAAACATCCATTATGCATAAATATAGGCTTATTATTTTTGTTATACATAAGTTTGTAAAATACCTAGCTCCAATGTGGCAAATATAGTGTTGATAATTATATTGTAGGTACCTATACAATATAAGTATTTTAATTTCCACTACAGCATTATATTTGTAAAAATAAGATTTTATAGGTACAACTTCAAAATAAGTATTTGTTTCTGTAAACTATTCACAATTATTTATTTGTTTTTTAAACATTTTTGTGCGTGTCTTGATGAAACCGAGTTTTAGCCTTCACGTATGACGTGTCAACGACGATACACTAAGTTTTTATTAGGTATAACTATACAAAAATCGTTGGTCGACGGAATAAATAATAATAAAAATTAAGCCTTGTCGGTGGGCCGACGAGCGTGTATATACATGGACGACGACGACGACTAATACTCGTTAGGCCACCCAGTTAGCGTCACGATAGGAATACATAAATGTTGGAGCTACAGCGCGCGCGCGCACACACACACACATTCTATCTAATATTATTCAGAAACGCGGTGTGAATGCGCGTGCGCGCGTAATAATAATAATAATAATAATGATTAGGTATTATTATTATAACGCCGCCGCGTGTGCGCGGGGAGAGAATATTATTGTACATTATAAACGAAAATAAGAGAGAACTCGCGACGGGCGAGCGCTGAGCCGCGAGTTATAGCCACACACACACACATTCGCCGAGAGCCGCGGACCGGCGGCCGTTGAACGAGGCAGCGGCGAGCGTTCGAGGGGAGGGTGGCCGTGTCGCGCTAATAAATTACGTCCGAGATGAATCGACCTGGTGTGATGGTTAACGCGGCGGCGATATGCTCGCTACACTATAGAGCGATGTACATATTATTATTATTATGCGGCCGCGCGGTGGCGACGAAGAAAACATAATTTAGTGTTTAAAAGAGAGGAGAGGGCCGCCGGTGTCGATGTCTGTGTGTGTCCGTCCGGCCGCCGACAAAGGAGGCGTAATTATAAAGGGTTAAGGCGGCGGAGTGTCGGTCGGAGCGGACGTGCGTATGGGCGGCGCGGAGCTCGTCGATTGGTCGGCGACAGCGGTGCCGCAGCGACGTCCCACATCCCGAGCCGCCGTTCTCCCCTCCCCCCCCCTCCTTCGACGTCCCGCGCCGCAACCGACGACGACCGTGCCGCCGCCGCCGCCGCCGCCGCACGACGACCGACCTCCGCCGCCGACGGATTTTAATACTCAGTGGACTCGCCGTCATTGCGCACCACCCGCGTTTTACACGCACGTTCTCGTCTCCGGCTCCGCCGCCGCCACCGTCGCATCTGTTCATAAATATTACATCAATAATATAGGTATTGAGTTTTCACGTCAGTTCGGTTTCTCGTTTTCGATTCGGTAAACAATTATTGTCGCGCGACGTCACTGCGTGTTGTTATACCTACGCTTATCGCGATTACCGGTAATCCGATTCGGCGCTGTCTGCGATAATATTACCGTACCGATAATTCGCAAACATATCGGACGGTCGTTTATACGGTGCCGGTCGCGTTCGGGACATGTGTTGTTGATGACTCCGGTCGCGGATAGCATGAAATCCATAGCACTGTTGCGCGCCACCACCACCACCAACAACAACANTGCGCGCCACCACCACCACCACCAACAACAACAACAACAAGAGTTGTTACTACGGCGGTTACCCGACCGACCTGAGCGGTTACGCCGCGGCCGCTAGGTGCCGATCGCCCCGGAGCCCGGTGGCCGACGACACGGACGACATAAGCGTCGGCAGGCCGTCGCCGCCGGCGTCGGCCGAGTGTTACGCCCGGTTGCACGACGACGGTGGCGGTCACGGGTCCGACACGTCGTCGTCCGGCGGCGGTTCCGATTACTTCGAACCGCTGAAGAAGTTGGGCACGGTGCAGATCGACAAGGTGAGCTACGGCATTAGCGATCGCAAGAGCTACGCGCCCAAACGTCGGGCGCACAGGCTGCACCAGCAGCACCAGTCGCTGTTGTCGCCGCCGCCGCAGCCAGCACCGCTGCTCGCAGACGGCTGTCCGGCGGCGTCTGGCCGCGTCGACATGATGACGATGACGGCGGCCACACAGCAAGGTGGCCGGACCATCGCCGGTTCTTCGGCCGAGGACGCGCAGCCCGCGGCCGGCGTCAAGTCGTTCAGCATCGCCGACATACTCAGCCACGAACCGTCTTCGGCGGGCGGCAAACCGACGGCGGCCGAAGAAGCGGCCAAAATCGTCAGACCGTGGGCCGAGGAGTACCAGCCTCCTTGCAGCTCGTTCTTGCCGCCACCGCCTCCTCCGCCGCCTGCTCACCGACAGCCCGTCGTGGGTGCCCTGTTCCCGCACTCGCTGTTCATACAGCACCTGCAGCACCAGCAGCAGCAACAGCAACACCATCACCATCACCAGCAACACCAGCATCACCACCAGCACCGGCCAAAGTCGGCCGACTACGAGACTTCCACGTGCACCAGCGGCCGGTCCAGCACGGACGGAAGCGAGTGTTGCACCAGTCCGGAAATAGCGAGTTGCACTCAGTCGAACCCGTCGCTGTCGTCCGCGACCGCGAACAGGAAACAGCAAGCGGCCGGAAAGAACAATGACAACTCGTCACCGCTGGACGCTCTGTTCCAGATGACCAGCAAGACGTTCGATCAACTGCACGGTGACCCGTCCGGAGCCGGTAAGTGCAGCGTCTTTTGCAAATTATTTTATTTAGGTTTTAAGATATTTATTGGATGGAGACCACATGTGTTGAAAAATCTAATATTCCTATTATTTACTAACCCACCAATGGTCATGAATAGGGCTCGGATTTTGTAGCAAAATAAATCCTTAAAAAAGCATTTTAAGTAGCCAAAAAAAGCAAAAAAAAGCATTTATTAATTTAATTTTAAAAACCCCAAATTTCAATTATGATTTTTTTTTAATTTTAAATTTAAATTTTTAACTTTTGGAATTTTTACGATGAGAGAAATTATTTAGAATACTATATGTCTATACCTCACTGATTATCGATTGATGTTTACCGGCCAACTAAAGTATTAGAACGTGCTATAAAAATATGCAAGTATAATTCAGATAATTTTCCC
>VUJU01002349.1:7395-38426 GCA_009835225.1 Aphis craccivora
AAAATTTTATCGACACTTCAAAAAAAAATTTTCAGAAAATTTGAAAATTTCAGTTGTCTATAAATAGGTAGCTCAAAAAAAGTCAAAATATTTTGAAAATTAAATCATGTAAAGAAAAACGCCAATCTTAATAACTGGTAAAATTTTCAAGTATCTACGACTTACACTTTTTGAATAATAACAAATATTTAAAATCGTTTGAGGATGAATCGTTATCGTTACGCTATTTCGTAAAAATTTAAAATTCAAACGCGCTTAAAATTTTTCCTATAATGATGATTCGAGTTTTCGCTATAGCTACTTGAAGGAAAACTTAGTGTTGTATTTTTAATCCTTAGTTATAAACACAATAAATTTTATGATTTTTCAACTCCAAAATTACTTGCAAATTTTCGCGTTTTCGACAGATTTCGTAAAAATTTGAGGTATAAACGCTTATAAAAAAAAATTGTAACTAACGATTTTTAATTTTTTTTAGCTACATTAAAAACAACTCATAAGGAACCTTGTATTAAATTTTCAAAACTTTTTGGTCATCCAAAAATTTTTTATCGACACTTTAAAAAAAATGTCTCAAAAAAATCGAAAATTTCAGTGGACTATAAATAACTCAAAAAAAGTCAAAATTTTTTGAAAGTTTAACTATATATATACCACTGACATTAACATTTGGTGAATATTCCAAGTGTTTTCAGTGATTAGTTTTTGAATTACAACTATAAAAAAAAATCGATTTGGTCGAAAACTGGTTTTGCGTAAAATTTCCCGTTTTTCCGTCATTTTTTTTTTGTTTTTCTCGATGTTTTTGAAAACTGTTGGAAAATGTTAACTTTTGACCTCTATAATGCACTAAGGATATTCACTTTTACATCGGAAACCACCTCCATAGTTTGAAATTGGAGCATTATTTCGACTAGTTATGCTGTACACAGACACAAAAAAAAAAAAAAACACACATCATTGTAAAATCAATACATTCTTCACTTTGTTCAGAATCTAAAAAACGGTCGTATAATATATGTATGATTACTGTAAATAAGATTATATATCAAATGTAATGAAATGTGTAAAATGCGAAACAATATAATAACGTACAACAATGTCAGATTAAATTTTATCATAAAATTGTCTTCATAAATACACATGGATACATCTTCATAAAATCTACTGTTTGAACTGTTTGAAGTCGTGAGTATATCATAATAACATTAATATAATAATTATAAATTGTAATTTAATAAAATATTATAATTACTAAAATACAAAATTCATATAACATTTTTTTTTGTATTTTACGATTAGATAGAGTCTATGACTACCTATAATTATATTTGAAAGGTTTTAATACTTTAAATCTAAGGTCAATCATATTAAAATTCATTTTAGGTTCATACAATAATAGTAAGTAAATAAAAAATATAATTTTTTTATTTAAATTCATTAAACTAAAAAAGATTTGACCAATATAATATAATATTATCACGATTTACTTAGTCAATGGATTTTTACTTAAAGCTGTATTTACATAATTAATTGAATATTGTGGCTTAATTTCTCTAAAACGTATTTGATGTGGAGTAATTAGAAAAAGGTACAAAGCATTTATAATTTCTACTTCCCTCATAACTGTAAATTTATTTTAAAATGTAAGCAAATTTAACTAGTAATATTCTAAGTAATTTTAATTATTAATTATTTATAATTCAAAATAAAATTAATAATAATAAAGATATTGATGCAAAAAATAAAGTCAATATTATTATTAAAATATAATCAATTTATCTATATTAAATTAATCTTGTGTTAGAAATGTGTAATCAAATTAACATCAAAAATATATTAAGTAGTTTGAGTGTTCTATACTTGTACGAATACGTAAGATTACTGAATGATTTAATGATATTTGATTTTAGATTTCGGAATCTGAAACATTATAGGTAAACTATAATTATAGCAGTCAGTTTCATAGAGAGAAAACTGAGTTGTTATAGGAAAAAAAGAATGCGAAAGAAGTTCTTAGTAAAAAAATTCACAGTGATAATAAATTATCTCTAATAATTACTTAAATTATATATATTTAGAAAAACTTTCATGTGTGTCACCTTGTCGTTCATTACTCAATATGAATAAAATAATTTTAATCACATTACGTAGGTATATTAATTGAAAATCAGCAATGCATAATAAATATTTAAATAGGTAACATTGATTAGTTTATAGATACCGGTTAGGTATAACCACGTTGTATAATGTATTAATTCAATGGTTTATATGTAAATGTAAATTTAAATATTGTATCGCATAAAATAAATATTTTAACAAATGTTTCCGCCAGAGGAATTTAATTTGAAAAAAAAATAGCTAATTAGTAATTACATTCAGCTACAGTTACAATTAAAAAAGTGAATTTCATCTCCTCAAGTTTTAAATGATAAAATAATTTTTATCATTGGAATTCGTGTATGTATATTTTTAAGATGGGGTGGTATTCAGTAGACGAGCCACACAACAGAGAGGGTGCGTGTAGTTGTATGATGAACACCCGACGGCAAGCCCTTCAGTATCATTTTCGCCTTAGTCCTGTTTGTGTGAAGGTGAGCGTTGACCGCTAAAACACGATCAAAAATATAATTTATAATTTATTTTTTTTTTTAATCAAAGATGTTAGGTTGTAACTTTCCGACAATATAAAAATTTACTTAATAACACAAAATTTAAAATTATTTTTTCCATTCAATTATACTATTGACATAATAATTGTTGAGTTAAAGAAATTGCCCGCCAAATTTACCACGTGAAACTATGGATGATCTTGTAAGTGTATTATATACTTCTATCATTATTATTATTTTTGTTTTATACATCACTTTGATGTCGTTTAATTATTTAATTTTTTTTTCGAACAACATGTTAAACTCAAATTCTAACATTAAAAATATGTCATATTACCATAGAGTTAGGTAAATAAAATAATTAATGAAAAGTTATAAGTATGAAATTAAAATGTATGTTGATTAAAATTCATGAAATATATTCGATATTTTCATCGATACAATAATACATTATGAGGAACGATATAAGTTCTTTTTCACGAATAAACGTAAATGTGACAATGAAATTCATTAATAATAAATATATTGTATAGGATTAAATTAAAACAGACTAAGATTAAAAAATAATGTTCGATTTTTTTTTTTTTTAAGACTATACGTTTTCAAGAAATGCCTACCTAATTTGACTAGATTAATTTTATTTATAAACAAACATTAAGGATTAAACTTTAAATATACCAACTTTCAGATGTATATATATATATATACATATTATTTTATTGGTTGATAATTTTTTTTCTTAAAATTACTAAGATACATAATTAGATTATTATTTTTTATTTAATGAGATTAGGTAAAATAATAAATTCTTGTAAGATTAATTTATATTTATTTTAATATAGTAATTATTTAATAGTTTTATTATATTATAGTTATTATACTTATCCTGTTAGATTACCTAACCTGTATTCGCAAGAAATTAAAATTTAATAAATAACTTTTTATTACACTTTAATAACACTTAATAAAAAATTAGGTATACTTAATTACTTATTTATACTTTATTATTATTGTTCATCATTGCTTCTAAATAAAATAAAATTGATGGTGTAAACCATTTTCATGGACCTATAATTGGTATAATAAGATATAACATAGATAAATATAAAATATTTTTTTTGGTCTTTATTTACAATTATTGTAACTCATCGGAAGTGTGATTAATTTTTAATATTTTTAAAGGTGCCTACATTAATAGTTTTAACATTTTTGTGCGTACTTTTTAACATGTTTACCAATCACAATGTTTATATTGTGTAATATTCTTCAATACGTATTAGATTCTGTTAATTCTGTTATTAGACTAATGCGCGTTTAATATTTAATACAATTTTGATGAAATTAAATAAGTCTGAAAAGCATTAATGATTCCAACGAAATATTAAAAATTAGTGATAGTGAATGAAAAATATAAAATAAATTCCTGATTTTTCGTCGTATTGTTTGGAATTCAAAATTTTTGTAACTTGTAGCTTTTAAAAGTTTCATTATTATATAGGAATAGGATAATGCAAGGTATGCAAAGCGAACCAAAATTAACTTATTGCTGACTGGATTTTGGCACTTTAAATTTGATTTACTGTGTTGAAAAATGATGTTTATTAATAGCGTTTTTGTGTATATACAATATACATATTATGATAAGTTCATATATCAATATCATATAGCAGAACACGAGAAGCAGAGTATGATTGTTTTTAATATTACCACATTCTTCGTTTTCGGAGATTTTGCTTTTTAATGAGTATTGTTAGTGGATAGATATAATAAATATTATGAATATTTAAGACGAAAAAAGAGGAAGACTGAGTAGGTAGCATATAAATGTATTTACCTGCAACAGGGGCATACAATCCTAATTACAACTGGATCTAAATAACGTAGGAATGATGTCACTACCCTTTTTTTAATATTTAATCATCATATACATATACCTATTTATGTATAAAAAATTATTAAAATGTAGGAATGATATGTTCGTCATTTATGTAACAGTGCAACCGCTTAAATATATTTGTTCAATTTATTATAATATTATTCATAGCGAGGGAATAAAAATGAATGGAATAGGTATTATGTTGTTTAGGTTGACAATTCAATAATTTATATGGAAATTTAACTTCTATTTTAACATTTTTTTAGAAAAAGACATGCATGTAATAAAATATAATTGTATGCGTATTACAGCTTATGAAATAACATTTTATAAATGGTTTTTAAATGATTTGGAAATTATACTGTTATATGATATTCTTTATAAAAACTGCAGAATAGATAATATAATATAATGTAATTTGATAATATTGATTTTTAAAAATTTAAGTAAAACAAACAATTTTTTTTTTTTTATGAACGAATTAATTTATTATAATTTACTTGAAATAATGTTTATTGATAATAAGCCATAATAGCGTAAAATCGAATTAGTTGTAAATTGTGATAATATTTTTAAAGACTAAAGTGATAATTCGTAAAAAAAACCAATTGATATCATTGTTTGAATTATAAGATTTATCTATTAATTATAAGATATAATAGTTTAGAGACTATACCGATAGGTAGCAAGGTGTTTACTTTTTATTATATAATGTCTAGATTCTAGGTATATTAACAATTAAAGTATAATTAAATTAACTAAGAAATGCTGTGTTCATTAAGTTTAAAAATACTTAAATTAACATACCTAACAATAGGTCGATTTGAAATATTTAAATTAGTCTAATTTTATTTTAAATTAAGTAACAGTATACATAAGCTCTTTTTAATATATATATTGATTATTTTCGAAACGCTACAGAAGAAATGACAGACTATAACGACATTGAGTACGGTAGTACTATTTTATGTACTATAGTTCCTTCTAACCACGTTCAAGATTCAGTTTTTTTCTTAGCGTTAGCATGCTTTTATTTTTTTTCTACAATGTATTACATTAAAATGCTACCAAGTATGGATAGTATTACAGTCATCTATCAATTCGTTCGTCGTTAATAAATAACAGAATATATGTATTATAATAATTTAATTTTTTTTGTTTTTATACTTAAATTCTTAATTATAATAATATTGTTTATACTTTATAGGTAGGTATTAAATAAATAATATCAATATAGGTACTATGTACATTGTACCTATATTCATTTTGTATACAGTTATAATATAGGTCTTGAAAATATTGAATTAATTTAATTAATTTAAGAGTGAAAGTTTAAAGCTTTATATTATATTGATTTGAATGTTTAACAATGATATTTTTTATTTAGAATTACCAGCAATAAATATGTATTTATATAAAATTAATGTCTTAAAAGTCATATAATTCTTTCTTTAGCGATTGGAAATTAATTGGTAATAACATTTATAATATGTAGGTACTATTCAACAATTCTGAGTGAAAAAAAATCTGTAACTTTACAAAAATAAAAAAAATAGGATTTTTACTATTTAGACTATTTAATAGATATTAATTATAATTATTACTAATAAATAGGTAGTTGAAATTAAAATTAATAGAATAGTTTATAAAAATAGTTGTTTATTTTACAAATATTTAAAAGTAAGTAGTTTAGAAATACATTATTATACACTATAATTAGTAGTTTAATAAAACTTCAAGTATTC
This sequence comes from Aphis craccivora, assembly GCA_009835225.1. Lineage (NCBI taxonomy): Eukaryota > Metazoa > Arthropoda > Insecta > Hemiptera > Aphididae > Aphis > Aphis craccivora. Next base: position 13,629 of record VUJU01002349.1, read on the forward strand.
GTTCATCAAACTTACGTATATAATTTTGTAGACACGTTAATAGCTAATAAATGATGTCCCAAGCGAATTAACTAATTTAAAGTGACAGGAAAATGGAAAATCCATTACCTTATTACTTTATGTATAGGAGTAGGTACTATTCAATTTCCATGCGACATTTATTTTTCAATAACAATGTTTTTGACGAGTTAACAGTTCTAAGTAGTAATATTTTATTTATTTGTTCAGTTGTGTACTACTAATGTGTTTAAATTAATAAAGCCTCTTTGCTTGTATAAGAAAACACTCTGGACACAACTTGCTATTCGGCATTGGGTATTAAAAATACATTTCAATTTTGCCTTGTATATTTTATTTTTATTTAAAATTTTTTTTAAAAAAAATAAGAAGATTAGATTTTTTAGGAAATAAACTCAGTGCTCAGATATATTAACAATTGTTTTTCAAATAGAATTATTTATTATTGCTTTCAAGTGTACAGACATCTACTCCTAGATGCTTAACTCCTATATTTTCTTTTTTTAGGTATTGTATCTTTTAATCCACGATTTTAGATGTTCTATGTTACATTGGTTATCACGCTTTATAAATGTATACACCTAGCTATAATATATTGATCTTATAGTTGTGTCATATTATTAATTCCGCCCTTAGGCCAATCCAAAACAATGGTCTATATACTCTATACATGTTAAGAGAGTATAAATTTACACTCAAGAATACATGTGTTTTAAGCACAAATTTCGCTAGTAAAATAATTTTTTTATAATAGTAAAATTATATTAGGTAACTGTGAGTGGTATAGAGATTACACAAAATCTTTGGTTTCATAAATTTTATATTTTCTCTAATAGATTAACGCAAAAAGGTTAACACATAATTGTTTATATAAAATAAACATGGATTTAATTTTTAATATTATTTTTTTTTTCAATCAGTGCTTTCCAAATATATTTATTGTTGTAAACACAAATAAATTATGATGTATACGATTTAATTAGATAGTAGATCAGGTATATCAAACGTATAGTATTATATGGTTCAAAAAATTTAATTATCGAGATACAGTAATATGTGGTCTTACAAGAACCCTTATTGTAAAAAAAATATTTGTTGGGAAAGTAAGTAGGTAACATGTATATAATACGAATACCAAATTATCTCTCTAATGTAAGAGTAGGTTTAAGGTTTGACGCATGAAACAAAAACAAAAATTGTATTTATAAAAAAAAAAAATGGGTTTGCTCTAAATTAATTTTTAATTTAAATATCCAACGATCTTGATGACCACAGGCTACAAAAAAAGAGTTGATTTTCACGAATTTTACACGCCTAGTATTGAGTAATTTTAATTTTTTTTTAACTTAATTTCATACAAAACGAAAGTTTTGAGAAAAAAGTAAACAATTATACTATGCAAGAGTGCCTAAACTTTTTTTTTTTGAAAAAAATTTACTGAGATTATTATTTTCATTTGAAAAGCCATGAAAATACAAACAACTATATAGTCGACACTCAACAGTAGTCACAAGCATTTTTTATAAAGGTTAATGCATATAATAATAAATTGTAACAAATAGACATTTTCATTAAAATTATTCGTAATTATCCGCTAGGTCGTCATTGTTACATAGCAATATAGCATGCATAATATTGAAAAATAAATATAATATATAATAAGTTAGTATTATTTTTAGTTTTATTTTGAAGAGTATGCCTGGACTTAAGAATTGAACAGTAATTCGAAAACCATGAGTCTTTCATACTTATATATTATTATTTTATGTTTTTTTCACTCAGATCCATAAACACAGTGCGTATTTAAGATAATAATTACAAGTTGTCTCGTATTAGTCTGATATTATGTCTATAAAACGTGTATACCTATAACACAACATACCTATATGTATATATTATAAATATAGTCAAAGCTGAACTAGGAAAGGTTTAATTGATACTGACAATTACTCCACCACATCAATGATGTCTAATTCACTTGCTAAACTTACCTATTCATTAAATTAGTTAGCGTTGTAGTGCAACGACCAATCATATTTAAGAATGAATTGTGATATATGATATTATGTGCATATAAAGTATGTATCATATAATTTATAAATTTGCTTATTTTGAAAAATATTATATTAAAAGGAGTTGAGTGAGTAAAGGAAAAGGTGGAGGTAGAGTCCTATAGAAATATAGGACCAAGGTTAGTCTTATATAGCTTAGAGTGTAGGGCAAATAAATAGAAGAAAAATAAAAAATAATATTTATAGGTTGATTGGAGTAATTTTTGTATAGGTTTTTAATATTTATTGGTGGATTTGTATTTAAAATTAATTTTTCATTTTGTAAAGTTTTTCATTTTAAATTATTCGTCATTAATAATTTTCTGTCCCGGATAGTTTAATCAATTATTTTTTAAGTATTTTTGAATTATATGGTTTTCAAATACTTATTTTTCATATCGATTTGATGGTTTTGATATTAGTTTTATTATCTCCGAATAGTTATTACGTAGGTACTTATTGTAAAAGAGGTCATACGCTTGTGAGTCATATTTTATAGATGTAGTATTTGAGAATATTTGAAAAATCAATGTTCATGATGATTATTAAATAAGTGCTCAAAGAATATTTATACTTATATAACATGTATAATGTATATTATATACTCGAGAGCGTGTTATTTTATCCACATTAAGAAGTAACACTAATCAATGGAAGAAAAATATATGTTTGGTAATTGGTAATGCATATGCCATATTGTCTAAACATCGAAATGAATATCAGTTTATCACGTTTAAAAAGTTTTAAAATGATTAAAAAGTGTGCTTGGCATTATCCAAACTATCACAATATATTATAGACATATAATATAATGACGAGTATTGTAAGATAATTGTTTGAAAACCCACAGTTTTAGTAATACATTTTGATATAATATAAAAAAAAAAAAAATTATTTCAAATTGGCAATTTAGTCGTATTAGTATTAATGTATCATTGATTGTTAGTTAGATTTTTTTGGCAATAAAAACTAAAATAGTTTATGATGTACAATTAATTTGTATTTTTTATTTTGAACAAGAAAGTTGTATTATATATTTACTATACCAGAGGTTTCCAACTTTTTTAAACACCTATCTACGCATTTTTTTATAAATCTTTTCAGCCATATTTTTAATAAAAATATTTACCTACTAAACAATTAAAGATGTATTTAAAAATACATTTTATGCTTATAATGTGTTGACGGGCCTCAAATAAAAATAAGGTGGACACGAATTGAGGACTCTTATTTACTTAATATTATAGGATATCTGAGAATATATTGTCTTTTATTATGTATGCTAAAACTAAGTATGGTTTATTGGTGTCTCACTGTGTAGTTCCATTGAAACGCCAAAACAATTTTTTTTAACAATTTTTGTGATTAAAATAAATGTAGGTTAAAAAAACTAATTGATAAATTTATAATATTAAATAACATATTATTATGGAAAAAAGAACTGTGTATCTATATTTTAGGTGATTATATTAATTATACATTTTGATAGTATGCTAACAAAATAATAAATTATCAAATAATTAATAAATAATAATTACAGATTTACAAATATATTATAGTTTAAAATAATTGCTATATGTTTTTAAGACATGCATATTGCTTACGTTTTAATTTTAAGTGAATGACAAATGTATAAGCATATAGTATTATACAGTATATTTTGAATTGAGAAACACTATTTTATGACAATTAGTGATATAGAGCTTTATATTCTGAAATTGTTCTGTATATTTTTATGAAAATACTACAAAAATATTGTTATTAATTTAATCTATACTAGGTACCTATATAAAATAGAAGTTTAACATTTAATGTGTTGTTGTCTAAATATTCAAACATTGTACAAAGTTTTACTTGGTAATTTCGGAATTCAAACAAGTTATGACATTAACAGAAATCTGAAAGTTGAACTAGGTAATTAATAAACTTGTAAATTCTGAGTTGTACATCATTTTCAATAGGTAGTCGTTATAAAAATATTATTAATGAATTTAATAATACGTCTTATAATAAATTCAGGTTCATATAAAAAATATGCTTATTAGTTATTACACTATAAAATCAATAGTTAAATAAACCTATTATAAAATATTTGAATCATGCCATATTTATATATTTTTCGATACAAAGATAAATTAATATGATAGTATTAAAATAGTATTAAACCAGTAGGTATATTATTAACTTTTACAGAAATTATATCGTAACATCTTACTACGACAATTTTTTTTTTTACATTTTGTAATATTTACATTATTTGTATAATAATACAAATAATATTTTCTTATTCCATTGATTTTAATTTAATTTTTTTTTTTATTCTAATCGAACATGTTAATTTATAAGTATGACCAATTTAAATTTTGAGTATTTCTAAGTAAATTAAGGTATTTATTGGTTCCTTGATGATATCCTATATTTTCTGACAGTAAAAACTCCAAAACATTTTTACATAGCTGTACTTAATAATTAAAGTCGTATTACTTTATTTTGGAGTGATAATTTTTTATTTCTCAATATTTTATATTGTATTTTAATTTTAATATCTACGTGTTATTCTTCATTTTTATAATAAAAATAATTCCATATTAAAAAATTACGAAATAAATTATTATAATAAGTAGTACCATTCAACATTCAACTTACATCATAAAAGACGTTAATTTACTGTAAAGTGAGACAAAATAAAAATTTTTAAGGTACACGTATATGAAGTATAAAAAAATAAAGTTTCATCGAGTTAATTTTTTTGTTAAACGATATTACCCCGAGTTATTCAGACTTATTCTGTCCCGTTATTCTTCAGACATCCTAGAAGTAGAATATTATATAATTTTAATACAATCATGACTTGAATATTCTTCATTTATTTGGCACAATGATATAGTACTACATTTGAAATCATGATTTAAAGCCAGTTGACAGTTTTATGTAATATGTCTTATTTTAACTTATCTGTTAAACGTCGTATTCAAAGTTAATGTACACTAAACATTAATTTTATAACAACATTTTATGTTGTACACGAATAAGTATCTACACTAAAATACAAAGGGAATATTCAAAATTTAAAATTATTATAAATATTTTTAGTGAAATATAAATTGTTTAAAACTTCTTGTGCAACAGTAACTTCAGTATCATTACATTTTAATTCAAAGTTCCATTCAAGTTTATATGAGAAATAAAAATTTTTTAACAAAAAAAATTTGATACTATAAAAAAATAAATCTATACGCCAAACGGTCAATATTCAAAAATTTTTTGACACCTTAATATTATAATTGAAGTGTCTTCAATATGATATAAATATATAATGATAGTTAAAATAATAAAATTTTCTAAAGTTATTAATGCTTAAAATGAATACCTATTAGATATTATCATATATACATATATAACTATTCCAACATATTATTGTTGTTTTTTTTAAAATTGTGAAACAAAGATGTTTTTCCTACGTTAACTTAACCTAACTAAAACTCACTTATTCATGATTTTTTTTGTCCTAAAATTAATTAAATAGAAACTTTACTGTTATAAAAAAAAAAAAATAGATGCACGCTCGCATAAACGAGCCCCTTCTAAGTAAACAGTATAGTATAGGGACACAAGGTGGTTCACTAAGCATGCTTTCCCATCTTTTTTAATCATTTCATAAGGTGTTTATTAAATTTTTAAGAGTAAGTATATTAGAATCAAATTATTTTTTCTGATAATTTTAAGAGTATTGTAGCGATTCTAGTTTCCTTTTTTTTATAAGATAATAAATATCTAATTTTACCTTTTAGTTTCTGTAAATCTACTAAAACTGAAGGTTTTGATTGTTTGTACTTATATCTAATTTGAAATTAAAATTAAGAACAAAATAATAGCTTCTCAGGTAGTAAATTATACAAAGAATAATAGTTGCTGTTAATAGTTTTGAATAAAATATACGGTAAATATGATTTAAAATATTTACTTTCATACCTACTTATGTTTTACCAAACAATTTTGTAGACACTTTTATAACTATAAGACGTTAATAAATTAATATCATTTTTAAAACATTAAAGCACTTCACTTATAACCTTTAAATCTAAAATTCGTATAGAACACATAGTTTAATATTCAAATAATGTTCATTTACGAGTAAATACTAATCTAATACATTGAGTTATCAAAATGTTAAAAAAAAAATCATCAGCTTATAATTTATAGTAACAAAGGGTGGTTCTAACTTAAAAAACATATGTTTGTATGGCCATAGGAAATTCCTAAATTATTTAAAAATATAAAAATAGTTTAATATACGTTCTTTATCACTCTGTGTTAGATGTATACATTTTCTCACTTCAATAGGTTTATGAGTAACCAAGGTTAGGCTAATCATCTGGAAGTAGATCACTGTAATTTTTATAAATTAAGTTTACTGATAAAAATCAGCAAAAATGTTTATTAAAAAGCATACCTGATGGATGACTAATTATTATAAAAATATTTAAAATTTGTTTAATTATGGAGAAGAATTATATAATACTAACTTACTTTATCAATCAAGTAAATAATTATGAAAAAGTATTTTCAATTCAAATGTACTATATTTACTTGTATATTATTGTACACATTTCATCTTACTGAATTAAAAAAAAAAAGAAAAAATTATAAATCAAGAGTGAAACTACATTTTCAGTGAGTCTTATTATTTATTTGTATTTTTGTATGAATATTTTATTCATTTATACGCCCAGTGACGAGAGATTTATTTATAAATTATATTTCTGATTACGTTTTCAAATTCTCGCAATTGTTTCTTTTCTTTGTACAAAAATAATGTTTTTACTGCTCAAAATGTTCACTGCCCTAAGGTACTTAATTCTTAACCCAATCGCTATTTTAATTCTCATTTATTTTTTTTGATTTTTAATCTGTGACATGTATTTTTTTTAAATTGAAAGTTATTATAAAAACTCCAAACGGTCTGTTTTTGATTTATTTGTAATACACCTGAGTGGAAACGATATAGCACTTTGGCACTTGGCTGTCTTTATAATGTATATATTTTATAAGATTAAATATTGAAACTTGGAATTTTATTCAAAACAACAATTAAGAGATATACGAAGTCGATATTGTTCTACTGGAGATTCCTTGTGATATATTATGCCCACAGCTTACAATAATCTAGGAATAGAGTAGATTCAAGGTAGATACATACCTAATAAAAATACACGATAAAAATTTAAATGACCTACTATATAAGTATATAAAATAATGGCCTGATACCCTGTTTTTTCAATAGGTATACCTTTTGATTAGACAACACGATAGGTAATTATAAACTGTTATAAAAACAACGAAAAAATACGTTAACATATTTTATTATTTATACTTTATATTTTTGTATCACCTATCTGAATAATTTACAAATAACATTACAATAAATGGTACTCAGAAAAAATAACAAATAATGATGACTAACAATATAAAATATTGCAGTTATTTAATAATAATTGTGAAATATAATAAAAATCTGTCATTCTCTGCGAGTTTGCCACTGTTAAATGGACCATTTAATCATGAATTATGTGTATTAAGCAGACATGTTTTATCATATTATATAAACTCATATTATTTTTATATAGAAAAAGGGATTTATTATATAAGCAAATTAAAAACATATTAAATATTTAAAATGACGTATTTTTTTCAGGCTAGTTTAACAACTGTAGTCTGCAGATACTATATTTTCGTATGCTATTTTTATTTAACGATAGTTTAACACGGGTTATCGAAGAAATATTGAAAATTCATCAACATTTTAATGAAAATCGTAAGAATATCAAAAAAACCATGCATTTTTGTTAAAAAATAATTATTGGATAAATACAAACAAAAATCAATTTAAAGTTTAAAATTTGTTTGTTTTAAAATTAATAAAACTAAAAAAAACTTTTAAGAATATGATAGATAATTATAGTTTTTAAATTCAATATAAGTTTATAAGAAAACAGAATAGATATTGTTACACATACGATAATATCGGTAACAAGTATAATTATGGTTCATCACTTATCCAAAACAGTGGTTATATTGTAACACAATGTGCTACGAACTACGGAGTATATTCGTTCATCTGACTAAAATAGATACTTTAAAACATAGAATATAGATACATTAAAAGTTTTTTGATTTTATTCTTATGTATAAACTATATTATAATTAAAATTTAATAAACACACATAAAATAATAATGTTATTATAATTTTGAAAACTATGGTACTTGCACACTACATATACAACTATATTAAAGAGTTTTCATAATAAAATAACACTTAATTGTTCATTGTTGTCGCACTGCTCAAAACGTTATAAATTAGTAAAGTAATACCTACTTCCATTAAAACTTGATTTAACGATTTCTAAATAAAATTAAACTTTTTGATTTCCATTATCTTATACAACTTAAAAACAAATTTTTATATTATTGGAAATACTCCAAAAAATATACATCTTTAGAATATTAAAATGTATAATTATCATTCAAAAATATGAAAACAATATTGTTTCGTAAAGACTAAAAATTATGTAAAAAAAATTACAAATACATAGGTACTTTTAATAATAATAAGGGTTTACAGTTAAAAAAAAAAAAATTTAAAAAAAATCAATAAATTTACAAGTAATTTTAAATTAACAAATTATAATAATAGTTTTAAAATATTTTGTTTTATGTATGCATTATGGCTTACCTAAACTCTGTGACTATATTTTAATCTAAAAATGTATAACTGCATATCTCATCAGATATTCAGTAAATATTTTAGCAGTTGATTAATATTCATGATTTTAAAAAAACACATTTCGTAACATTCTTTGTTTGCCCTAAACTTGAAATAATAAAAAAAAAATGAAATAATAAATTTCATGTTGTTTAAGAAGAATTATATATTTTTAAATTTTTAATAGGAAGATTATATTGTAACCAATATGGGAAAGGAAACAAACACTGTAATACACACTGTATATGGAAGTATAACATTTAAAATAAAAATTCACAAGATTTACAACAATACAAACAACTTGTTTGAATATTAAATTTAACTTTCTCACTGTAGTTAGTTATCTGTGTACTCGTATAATTTTATAGCTAAATTGCTACAGTGTTATTTGATGTTTTTAACATTTATAAAAAAAAAATACTCTGAATATCATTACTAATGTATGAAAAAAAATAAACCTAAGTATGCGACATGCGTGTATCCTGTTATATTATTATTATACTTAATACTTATATTATTCATTAATTTTAATTTCATGTTTGTTTGCTGTAAGTACATATTTGAAAAACAATCCCTTGATTCGTTCAAAGTCAACGAAATTATATAGTAAACATGAAATTTCTATTTCACCTCTTTGTTTTCAATATAAAACACGCTCACGGCTCGCTTAAAGTAAAATGATACACTTCGACTCTTTTACTTGCTATTCCTGCCATAATATATTATTAATGTTTTTAATCTAGTTGTACTGCTCATACAACAAAGTTAACTCGATTAAAGTTGACCCTCATTTATTGCAAACTATATTCGTTAATTTAAAAATGTATAATTGCTTAATTATTTAAAAAAAAAAAACAAAAAATATTTAGGGTTTGTTCAGTGGTTCACGCTGTGGTTGTTCACATTAATATATACTACAGTAATGTAAGCTCAAATACTGCGTATTATGACGGTGATATTATTTCACAATGATGCATGCAGACATGATTCACGTCGTAATACAGATATGGAAACAGATCTATATTTAGTTTACTTTTATGTACAATTGAGAATAGCTGAAGTTTAAATTACTAATGATTGATTGATAAAATTACTTTATTTTTGTATGACAATAAGTTTTTATTTAATTAGCAAAATATTTTGATACTATACAAAAAGAATATAATATTTTAAGGTTAAGATAAACTTCAATATTAAATGTAGTTTATGTTTCAGAATGAAAAGAATTATTAAACTAAATACAATTTAAAAACAATAAAGTAGATAACTGTTAAGAGTCAAGGAAAACTATTATTATAAGTGTAAGTTACCAAACACCAAATATATTTCTTTTTAAAATGAAACCTCTGTTTTACGGCTTTTCCAATCTTATTATAATCTGTTTAATGGAATTAAATTTTGATTTCATAATATATTTATAAATAGGTAGTATTGTATTTGATGAAATTGATGTTACAGAAAAATATGTATATTAAATATTAGCTGTGTGCCTATGTGGTCGAAAAAAAAATATGTTGTATAAGGTAGTTAAATAAAAAAAATGTAGTATGCTATTAAGTATTAACAATAAAATAATAAAATTAAATGATATAATGTATAAATATTTAATGTAAATTGCAATACAATAATATTATGAGCAAAAGAATCAATGAATTTCATAAAATGAAAAATATGGTAGGTGTACCTATACATATAGGTAATAAGTAATAACTATAATAAGTAATAATCATCTGATAACAAAAATCTAGACGAATGAGCACAACAGTATCATAATGGACACCAGTTATATTGAAATACATAATCGACGTAAAAATTGGAAAATTAATTTCATCCTGTAAGGTGCATAATTGGAGGGAATTTGTTCATTCCTGAAACATTCGACTATAAATTCAACAAAAACATCATTTATGTTTTTTATGGGGGAAAATCGAAAAATAAGTAAGAAAAGTCATATTTTGACAATACAATAGTTATTTCTGGTTTGATAAATGTAATTTACGCGTAAAAAATGAAATAAAACCAATAATTATAAATGCAATTATAATATATGCTAAGCATAACATTATATATTGTTCAACCAATTGTAAATTCAAAGTGCTTAAATTTACATATTATATTCCATTGAAATACCAAACGTACATAGAAAAAAAAATTATAAGAAATACTCGTACTGTCTGAAATATGAAATAGGTACAGCGTAAATGTACGAAATAATAGTACAAGATTTATTATAGATAACAATAGCCAAGTCTAGTACAAAACATACATCGTAAAATAATATTTTTATAATAATAACAATGGTATTGAGAACTTTAGGAATACATATTATCTGTCTATGAATAATAGCAAGACGAAGCGTGTTTATGTATGTACGGACAGAGGGTTATGTTAACATGTTATGCGTAGTAAGTAATGTAATATAATAAATAATAATGAATTAGAAACCAGGATAGTTTGAGTTGAGTAGTAAAAATTATTCTTTTATTCATAATTATTAATAACGACCTAACTAATATAACATATTTATTACGGTTGTATTTCTATCAATGAAGAAAACTGTAAAATAGCATTCAACATTTTATCGTTTAAACTTTAAAGTCTAAAAATTGTAATTATGACACGAATCAATTAGTATGAACTGATATAAAATAATTATAGTTATTGATTTATTCGATGGTGTTTTAATATTTTCAATACGAAAATCCGAGGTTTTATATCATAATACTCAAATAGAATTATTATACAATCATTCGAACGGCGACTATCATAAAAACGTTCAATCTTCAATGTGTATATTGCTATTGTCCTGTGTCATGTATTTGGTGGATTTGATCTGAAAAATACCATTAGCTTTTCAATTGGCAGTACTCTCCATAGACTGCTATAGAAATTATATTGCCTGAGAGACTGAGAATTATCTTGGGCCTCGTAAAACCAAGTACCAATAGACTTATATATCTTATTGGGTGGCAGCTTATTATTTTTATATTGAGTTCATCAAATTGTATTATCTATAATTTATGCGAAATACAAGTATGATAATATACTAAATTAATGATAAAATTATCAAATTTATTTGGAGAAAATTCGAACTCAATATTAATATTTATTTATTTATTTTGAAATAAATACATATAATTAAATTCTGAAAAAATATGTGAAATTCTACACAAGTACAAAAGGATCTTTTTTCCTAAAAATAAATTTTTCCAAGAAATATTTGCATGGTACATACTTTATAGATAGATGTATTTTAATAACTTCATATATAAGACCTAATAATTAATTTATAATAGTAAAATAGACCGTGGGTTAACTATAGTAAATCATTAAATCAAATTCATGAAAATAGTTCAAATAGAAACACAAATAATAAATATATATAAATCATTATACATATGAGTAAAAATAAAACAAATTCTCTATTTTACATTTAAAATTGAGTAAGCTATTGCTATATTTATAGTCAATAGTGATGAAATTTTATTCAGATCAGTTTTCAAAGAAAAGAACAAATATAATACAAGTTCTCGTTGATCTATTATAGAAGAGTAGATGATAAACTTAGGTAATTTTCCCATAAAATCTTCAAATTTCTAAGTTAAAAAATAATAAAAATTAAAAACCATGAATATTGAATATAACATAATATAAAATATTCATGAAAACATAATTAATAAGACAGCAGAATCCTATTATTTTATGGCCACACTATTATTAATATTTTTAATTTAAAGTTACACGAGGGATTTATTTATATTTGATATGTTATGATGTGTTTCTTTTATACATGAATACTGTTCAGAGCTAAAAACTTTCTTCAATTTCATCTATAATCTATACTTAGCTCATCTGTTGTATGATACAAATAACCTATACACTTAATTACCAAAAACATAAATTATGATTTAAATGATTAAGAATAAAAATGCTCATTAAGTATTTCTTAAAATAATTAAAAAACTGGAATATTTCTATTAAACTAATTTATGATAAAATAAATTTTTTAATTTGAGTTAAATTCAAAACTAGATAATTTAGAATTCACATAGTTTTTATTTTTAATCGGTGAAAAATGTTATTTCTCGATCAAAAAACTCGAAAATTTAATACAAGGTTCCTCATGATTTTTTCTTACATCAATTTAATATTACTATGCACATTTATTTTTTTTATATGTATTTGATGTTTAAAGTTTGGAAAAAAATTGCTATTTGATTGTGATTGAAAAATAATATTATTTTGATATAATAAAAAAAACATTAATCGTAAAAAATTGATACTTTTCTCCATTCCATATATTATACACACTATACACGATGCAATTTTCAAAAGATTAATGCTAATTTTGAGATATTTCTATCACAAACATCTTTATACCATTTTACGGTATGTGGTACCAAATTATAAATTTAACTCAATTAAAAATAAATAACAAAATGTTGTAATAATTATTATATAATATGTGCGATGTTTTTGGAAAAAATGTGTTCAAAATAATTATGGTTATATTTATTTATGGCAGTAGTTGTTATAGCTAAATAATAAAATATCCTTATAAAAATAATGGCTTACATTATAGTCAGATTCGTTTTTTTGTATGTAATGATTCATTATTGAATTCAAGCTTGACAGATGAATCATGATGACTTACTCATTGGTAATTTACACTGGAAATCTTTTTTTTTATGCTATTTATTAATTTTATACTCAAACAATTAATAAATTAAATTGTACGGTATGGAAATAATTTTTATGTAAGTCGCCATTATAATAATATACTCTGTTAAAATTTGAATACACAGAATTAAGAAAGGCATTTAATTTTTAAAATAAAAAAGGTCACAGTGTTTTTCGCGATTATCGATCTTCATCTATGAACTTTTGTTTTGAGAAATCGACACGAGGAGCATCGTTAAAACTGGATACCAATAAAATGCCAACAGCGCATTGTAGGTTAATCCCCTATAGTTTTAAGACATGTATATCCATTAAAGGAGGGGAAAATACTGCAAAAGGCATCACGTGAATCTTCCACCACCGCCCGTTGTCTGTCATTAAATGTATTGCCGCAGTCACTTCTATTTGTTAGAACAACAATTTTTGCTCAGTTTAAAGCATTCCCCGGCATTAATTTAATCCAGCATATAGTTCCTGCTTACATTTAAAAACGACAATAACTATATTATTCACAACAAATATCCAAAAACCCTCAGTCCAGGATTAAAATACAATTAGACATATTTAAATTGCAATGACTCCGCGACAGTTTTAATGTTTCAGTCATAATTTATACCATAATTATCGCTACGATGTTTACGAATGTCTGCGGCTTAGAATTAAAAAAAAATATATATTTTAATATTTTGTTATACTCTCCCATACGTTAATAATACTGATTATATAATATATACGATATACCTTAATAAACACTATCAGTAGTGTGTTTGTAATACATAAATAAAATAATAATAACATAAATATAACCTAAAAAATAATCAATGAATTGAACGTCGTTGGTGTATGTTGTTATTATTTATTGTTGTTTCAAAATCATAAAAAAAACTTACTTGCTATAACAAATAATTGCTAAAAACTATTATACAATTGCGTAAAAATCAATTCTTTAATATAAAATAATAATTGAATTTCGGCCAACGCTCTAACTATTTGGTAGTTTGTAGTTTTCTGTTTGCATTGTTAATTTAAATTGATTGCACATTAATTTTGTGTGAACAATAAAAGGATACGTCAGTATTGATAAAAATTACATACATTGTTTGTTTCATGGTTAAGATATTGTATTTTGATATTTTGTGATGTCATTTTTTGTGTTTTTTTTACTAAAACTTTAAGTATTAATAAATTGGGCACCGGTATAAATTTAAACTGCTCGGAAATAACTTAGAAATTTTTTAGAAACTATCCCTTACGTTTTCATTATTTAAGATGCTATATATTGGTTAGTAAATATATTATTAGAAAAGTACTTATATTCTTATCAACATTGTGCGTATAACTTATGCGGAATTGCTTAGTTTAATTACATACTTATTCAAAGTCTATACGGTATTACCTACCGTGCGATACAAAATCATAAAATTATCATTACCTATGCAATTAAAGTAATTAAACTTTAATCAATTTTCAGATAAAATAATTTATCATTGAAATATATATATATACAATATACATGCATACAGCATACATATAACAGCACTATTAATTATTTTGTAGTTTATAGTTTATAAGTTTTTATAATTATAGTTACTGAATAGGTACTTCGATGGTGTTGGACATATCTGATGTACCATTTATGTATTCTTTTATACTATGAATAATTTTTTTTTATTATTTCAATTATAAAAGCATACATTATAAGACAGTCTGTTATTGAACGAAATAAATATAGGGAAATTATGATCTATTTACCTTCATTTACTGTTAATTTATAATTATAAATAATAAACGATGATCACCTTAAACTATCAAACTTTAAAATAAAAATATTTATTTTACACTTGTATAGTTTTGTGAAACAGTATTAATTAAAATGATTAAATTTTAATTAATAATTGCATTTTCACTCTGTGAACTAAATTTAATGAATTTAAGAAAAAAAAAATACTGAGAAGTATATTTTAATAATTTAACAGTAAATAAAATTCTGAAGATATTCTCTGATCTTTTATATCTAAAGTTGTTTCACTACTACACACAAATTTATTACATTGAAACTGGGTGATTCTTTTTAAATTTAGTAAACCAGAATAGCTTAGAATGCGTTTTAAACAAATGTCTACCTTTTTTTATTTTATTTTTCGTTTACTCGTTTACTTGCTTCATTGTAACTTGCAACCAACCCTCTTTTCCTACTAATACTTGTCGGGTTAAAAGCCACATATTTGAAACTCTGAGTCAAAATAGAAATGTATTTTTATTTGCATTTAGAAGATTCTTATACTTGTCTTTTTTAATATATTCTATTTTTCAATGCTTTTATATAGTTTTATTTTGATATACAATACATGGTATTCTCTGTTATAATGTTATAACTTTTAGTCAAGATTTTTGAATTTTGATACTGCACGTACTTATACATATACGCTTATAATATATAAGGTGTTCATATAAAGTTTAGAATCTATAATAAGATATAGTTAGAAGTTAAACTTTGTAAAACATGTAAATTTAAAAATGAAATTAAAAACATATTAAACTTCTTGATCTTGAATGTTATAATACAGACGTTTTACATAATATTTCCATTTATACACCTTTTGTATGATTAATAATAATTAGGGATGGATGTATGATGTAAATAACAGGGTTAACACCCTTTTCTTTCCACCTAAACAAAAACGCTCTAATTGTATTCCGAAGGAATTTCTGACGTAGCCACACGATTTTCTAAGAAAATCTCCTTGGTAATTTAGTTTATATTTATTCATTACACACTAAGTTTGAATATCCTGCGGTTAATAAGCAAACATGCAAATTACAACGTGAAAATATGTTTAGTTCATAAATTCGTATGTTCATCTTTATAATCAATTACATTAATTACAACACTATTTCATTATAATATAACGAGATAATAATAATAAAATAATCAAGTAAAAATTCACATTTATATAAAACATATTAATATTTTCGTAAAATAAATGTTTAAATAATTCTTAAAACCAATACCTTTACAAACATTACAATACGACAAAAAATTGCAAGATTTTTTTCTATGTTACACATATCATGCACTATAAATATATATAATAGTATTATATCAGACTGATATAATAGCGTTAGTTTCAATGAAAATCTTTGTGTTATTTGTAAATATACTGCTTTGACATGATTTACAGTGAAACTGACTCAAACAGTTCATATTTTAATTAATAGATAATGGATATTTAATCAATTAATATATGAATATATATATATTTATTTATTATTCAAGCGTAAAAATATATTTGTAGTAATTAAAGATTAATCAAATAGGTATAGAATTAATTGCAGTCTCATTAAACCTTGTTCCATTTGGCCTTATTCTAGTATATCGTGGCTGGGTAGTGAAGTATTGATCGGAAATTAGGTACTTTAGTAATTTAATTTCGAAAAACGTTTAGCTAAGTAGCTTGAGGTTAATATAAAAACGAAATTCTAAAGTTGTAGATTTTATTAAATTACCTATAATTATATAAAGGTAATGAAATCTTAAGTAATTTTTCGATATTATTTATATTTAATCATATACATTTAACTTTATGTACAGTTTACACTATACACTATTTATAAACTATGAAGCTTATTTTGAAACTTTAAAATTAAATATATTACAATAATTCTGAACACAATAAAAATAACATTTTTAGAATTACCTGCATTATTATAGTTTATAATTTTACATATTATTATACAATATTATACTTTGAATGAGTGTACAGTTTGTATATTTATACATATATTTTACATTTACACTGAAATATGAAATTGGAAATACTTGAACATTGGCTACACAAATTGAACTTGATCGAAAAATCAAATATTGTATAGGGGAACAATGCCGATTTCTATTTTTTTGTTGATTTTTTTTTTAAGTCGATGCTTTTATATTTTCTATAGGAAAAATGTCCCACATTAAAATTCGATCTCATTTTTCATTGTTAAAATAATGAAATAAAATATTTTCTGTACCTTACCAAATTTGTATACAATTTTTTTTTTTTTTTGAATGAAGCGTATTCGCTTTGTTACTACGCATATTTGATTTATAACGATATGTATTTATTTTTTAGTTATACTAAGTTAGTTGGCTTTGTTAGTTATCATTTTTTTGCTATGAAAACAAAATAAGTAAACTAAAAGTTTCACGTAGATTCGTAGAAAAAAACTATTAACAATCGAAGCAGAAAAAAGTGAAACTTACGGCATACTGGTTTCTAACAAAATCAATATTGGTTTTTTGTTATGATTCAGAATAATCTATCAATCTTGAAACTTCAAATTTTGACAACTAAAAATATTTATTCAAACATTGTTATTGATATATAAACCTGATAAAAATTATCATTAATGGTCTTAAACATTTAAGTTCAGTTAACAGTATAATGGTTTTTCTAAATTTTTATCAGTTTATGGATACACATAAAATCGTTAATTACCAATTTTTCTATTATTTTAACTCCAGTTTAAAGAATATCAAATACTATAGTCCCTCAAAAATTGTTCATTATGTACAATCATTTAAGTTTGAATTTAAGAGATCTTTTAACTAAGTTAATTTTAGATTTTTTTAATGTATTGAATTATTATAAATATATTATGACTTTATGAGTAACATTGTCTACAATTTATAGATTTCATCAAGCAATCTAAATATTTAAGACTATAGATTTCTATAATGTAAGTGAAAAATAAAACTTATTTTTTTCGGTAGGTTTTCTATTTGCCTAAAAAACCACTATGAAAATTGAATCATAACTTTCTTAAATAATGATTTAGATAAAATTTACTATACATAATTTATTATCATCGTGGAAATTATATAATATGTATAAAGGTTATTTTGAATTTTATAGACCACTACTCTCCAAATGTGTGTGTTTTCTCATACATAACTTAAATAAAACCAAAAATATAAAAATTCGCTGAAATAAGAATATGTATGTTCTAAAACCATTTTGATGGTATTATACAATATTCAATACAGAAACAGCACTTATTATAAATATTAATTATAATTTGTATTTTTTAATTGACTTTAATACATATGGCTTAAAGCAAATATATTAGTACTTCAAAGATAATGGTTTATGGGATGAATGAATCGAGATAAATTTTTATAATGTATTGATTTTACAGTCTCTGTGTCCTGCCCATATTATCTTTAATTTATATATATTTTTTTTACAACAATCATTCTTTAATAAACGATTTTTTTAATCTTTTTAGCCATTTCTAAATATATTTTTAAACTTTAAAAGTTTAAAATAATGATATAAGTTATCAGCATAGTTTTTTTAACGTTTGATATTTTCACAAGCATATTTAATTTTTCTTGATTACAGTAAAATTTATTACTTTATATTAACAATAAACTTTGTTTGTTGTTTTATGAATATCGGTAAATCTTATAATGATTTTTGTTTTTATTTTAAAGGCAGTATTTGCTTTGACATAATGGCTGTATTAATGACGTCGTACCGGATGTTAATAAAGGAAATCATTCGTCTTTTTCTATATTTTAGTGTTCCGGAAATACAATACAATAATAATTGTAGTAGTGCTCTCTCTTATTGATTAAGTTTTTTTAAATGAAAAAAAATCAACTTCTTCAAAATATGTTTTGAATGTATTATATATGTGTATATAACTATATACAACATACATATATTATGTATAATATATCGTGAGGTATATTTGAAAATTTAATGTTATACATGTTAGAGAAAAAAATATTGTATTATAATTACTTATAATTTATAATGTACTTCCTACATGATTATATTGTTTTCTATATGTCTATAAAAAATAAAAATTACTTTCAATATGTTTCAATTAAAGTTATACGAGTACGCACTTACAGTCTTTAAACCAACAAAACATATAAACTAACATTATTATTTTTTTTTTTTTTATCAAAGTTAAGATAAGAAAATAATTAAATAATTGTTTAGTAAAGAAATACAGATTTATTTAAATTCGTTTATAAACGTATTTATTTATTTTTTTTTGCATTTTTTTTTATATATTATTTTTCTGTCACATCTATTGACACAGTACGCAATCCATA
The DNA here is from genome assembly GCA_009835225.1 of Aphis craccivora. Taxonomy (NCBI): domain Eukaryota; kingdom Metazoa; phylum Arthropoda; class Insecta; order Hemiptera; family Aphididae; genus Aphis; species Aphis craccivora. Next base: position 33,254 of record VUJU01002349.1, read on the forward strand.
GTTATCAACTATATGTATATATCAAACATAATTTGACAGTTTTATCATCATCTTAATAATTTATGTTGTTTCGCTTTAATATATATATATATATATAACAACGTTTTATCTTTTACATAGATCATATTATATTTTATTTGAATTTCAATGAGAAGCAAGAAATGCATTGTTTTACCAATGATCGAATGTATTTTTTATGATTTGGTTTATATGATCCATGTTTTTTGGTAGAAAATCTGCTTTATAACTTTTATGTATAAGTACATATATAAGATATCAAATAAAAGTCTACCCTATATATTGAGGTCACTTTAGAATTTTTCATAAAAATTGAAGTACATTATATAAACAGTAGAATTTATGTTATATATATGTTAATAGACTATTTAGACTGTTGTCAGTCTTATAACTAATTTGTTCTAATTAAAAAAAATAACCTGAAAAATATTGATATTTTCATTCAATATTTTATAGTACTGACAATTGACACCGTAAAAATATTTAACAAATTTCGAACATTTTTGTACTCTACATAGAAGTTTTATAAGTTTTTTTATGTTAACATCTTTTTAATTAAATTAAAAGTGTTACACATGCTTGTTTGCACAACGAGTGTCAATTTTTTATGTTTGTTGTAAATAAAACTAGTCTTGATTTTATTTTTAAAATTCTATTCTAAAATGTATTATATTTTTAATATGATTAATATGAATACACACTTAAAAATATATATATTATTATATATTGGTATTAATTATTATAGATACTGATTATTTTCATTTTGAAATTTATTCATAACCTGCGTCCTGCTATATGGAATCAAAAGAAAAATATAGTGATAATATGTAATTGAGAGGTCAGGTGACATCTCTCAACAAATGGAGTCTTAAAATTCTAAATTTAATATTGATTTTTAAAGTGCTAACAAAGTAAAATTAAGTGCATATAGGTATGGGATTCTCTTGGACCTTAAAATAAAATAAAATTCTAAATTTATATTTTTCCGCAATTTGATTTTGATTTATCAGATATTTAATTGTAATGACAATATAATAATATGAAAAACATTTTAATATTTAAATAATAATAGTTTCAATATTAATTTGTATTTTAACTCAATTATTTTGATGTTCAATATTTTTAGAGTTAAGTCATTGGGTCATTACAATGAAAATTAAAACAACTTTATTAATTTTGAAAGGAAATAAATTTGATAGTCAGTCAATTTTAAATCGCATAAGAATAGACTTGTTAGGACTTAATTTTATTTAGTATTTTTGTCTTGTTTTATTAGTAATTATATTTTAATATTAATAATTATAATATATTTAATTAGTAAAAAATTGTTTTGATGTTTAATTTTATAAATAAATCGAATTTAAAGATATAATATTTATCATACTTTTATCTAACGAAATTATTATTACTATTATTATACTTATTGTATTGAAATTAATTATGATCTTATGAAAATAGTTCCCTATAGAAAGAAATTAACGTTAATTCAATAAATGGGTTATCCTATCATCTATAATACACAGTCGTAATTTAACCGTCGAGCATGCCTAATATAAATATGGGTCTATAAAATAAGTAAACACATGATAATAATTATGGTCGATTACATTACATTTAAAAATATATATTTAATGGTTAGTTAAAATTATACCTAATAATATAACATTATAATATATAAATACTATTTGTATAAAGCTTATTTTGGATTCTTATGAACGAGAAGTCGAGTAGAAGATAATTAAGAAAAGCACTATGAATTCTAAGATATTACTATGGGAGGTCACCTAAATTGCCTATTCAACACGCCGTGTTATATAAATTACCATGTATTTTGGTAACAACATCGTCATTACCGATTGTTATATAATTATAGTTTCTATAAATATTGAATACTAATTAGTAGTTATTTAATTCATAATATGTATATTCTTTAAGATTTTAAAATATTTAAGTATATTACCTACTTTTAATATAATAACTATAATATATTTATTTTTTACTACTGTTGTAGTCATATTAAATTATTTTATTATGTATCTGTTAATTTAATTAAAAATATATTCAATTACACCTATTGGTTAATTTCAAATTTCAATATTCATATTATTTTTTATTAAAATAAACATACAGTGTTTATATATATTTTTTATCACAACTAAATAAACAATTAATTAAATAATTAATCATTCTACAATACACTATATTATAGGATAAGTTATATTGACAAATTGTTTTTATATCGAAATATTTATTTTCTTTCTTTATTCTATGCATGCACTATTTAACATTAATGGTTTTGTTTTTAACCATAAAAAATGATATTCCTCAACTTTCTTTTGGTTTTGTATTTTCTGCATTTGAATAAAATGAACCACAAAAGGTTAAAAATAAATTACTTAAAACACATCCATTCACTACAAGTAATAGTTACAAGACAAACCCTTATACGATATTCATTGGATTTATGATATTGGAATTTTCGACAGATATAAACTATATAATGTTTTTTAAAAACCACCCCTTTCAAAAAGGCGACACATAAATTTCTAAGTCCCTTGACAATAAAAATTGTCATGTTCAACATATTTCTAAGGAGAAATTTTAGAGAAATTTGTTTAATGTATTAACCTATTATTTGATATATTAAAATATTATACAGTTTTATGCCATTAAATAATTTGTATGATTTAAATTATGTTTATCCACTAACACTAAAGAATCAAGTATACACCTAGTAATAGTTAAAACAGTATTCTTGTCATAAATAATAGTAAAAAAAAAAAAAAAAGACATTCGATAGAAAGTCTTTACAATTTCTAATTATTGTATTACAAATCCAATATTTATTCACTCATGGGCTTCCAATAGATCGTATACATTAATATCCATCGATACATGAAAATATATAAATCTCATTTTATAGTACAACCCGTAAATGTTACGATAACCCGCCTTAACTTGTAACGATATACAATAACATAAATATAATACCTCCTCAATATTATTATTATTATGTTTTACGAGAAAAACGTTAATATTATTTTGTTATTTGTCGCCTTTAAAAGTGCTTAAAGGCTTATAAGTATAAATTATGTATTTGAATGTATGATTGCAGGCGATCCGGCTAAACCATAGGAAAGAACAAGTTATTATACTCAACGAAGACAACATGTTATTAGATGATAAAATGATCTACAATTCGCCACCAAAGATATATCCATTTGCTATGGTCCTTAGACTTCGTGTACTTCAGGTAATATTCAGACTGCACAAATTTTGAAAAAAAAACTAATATAGTTAAACCACACTGATTATGATTGTAAAGCTTAAACATTAATAACGATTAAAACTGTAAAAAATATACTTAATTGTTTTCCAACAAAATATTGTATTGTATTGTAATGACTTAAAATCATCTAAAATAAATGTTTTCATAAACTGAAATAACGAATGTCTTACGATCATACTATATACATATATATATATAATGAGATCGTAATTCGTGTTAAATAAATATTAAATAATTTTAACAAATCTATAGCGTGAAGTATGGATGATTTATACTTTATATAAAAAAACTTCACTATTTAAGTATAACGCTTATAAATGTATTTAATAATTTATAAATCAACTATAAATATTCCCTTAATTGCCCCCAATGGCCCGTTTTTTATTTCCTGTACCTTAAACCATGTATCTCCATCACATACGCTTATTGTAAAATAATAATTACAGATTGTGTATTAAATAATAATTATTAATACATATATACAATATTAAATACTACATAACTATCTGTCAAAAATTAGTAATAAAATTAAGATCATTTATTTTAACATAAGTTCATTTCATACTATAGAATACATATTTTAGATTCTGAGCGGAGCGATGAATGTATTAATTTTACAATGTTGTATGTTTTTTTTTTTGTGTCTGTGTACACACGAGAACTTGTCGAAATAATGCTTCAATTTCAAACTTTGGGGGTGGTTTCCGATGGAAAATTGAATCTAGTTGGTGCATTGAGAAGGTCATTTTTTGAATTTCCCAATTGTTTTCAAAAGCGCCGGGAAAAACCAAAAAAAAATGACGGAAAAATGGGAATTTTTACGCAAAACCAGTTTTCGACCAAAACGATTTTTTATATGGTTGTAATTCAAAAACTAATAACTGTAAAAACTTAAAATTTTCACCAAATGTTTATAAAAGTATTATCTATATACAGTATTTTCGACTTTTATGTCGTAAAAAAATGTTGGATGACCTATGATGGAATGTTTATGTCAGTGTTATATATATATACGGTCAAATTTTCAAAACATTTTGACTTTTTTAAGTTATTTAGAGACCACTCAAATTTTTGATTTTTCTGAGAAATTTTTTTTGAAGTGTGGATAAAAAAATTTTGGATGGCCAAAAAAACTTGAAAATTTAATACAAGGTATCTTATGAGTTGTTTTTATTGTAGTTAAAAAAAAATTAAAAATTTCATCACAATTTTATTTTATAATCGTTTATAGTTCAAATTTTTACGAAATCTGTTAAAAACGCGAAAATTTGCAAGTAATTTTTAAGTTGAAAAATCATAAAATTTTTTGTGTTAATAACTAAGGATTAGAAATACAACACTAAGTTTTCCATAAGTTTTCCTTCAAGTATCTATAGAGAAAACTCAAAGCATCATTATAGGAAAAATTTTAAGTGCGTTTGAATTTTAAATTTTTACGAAATAGCGTAACGATAACGATTTTAAATATTTGTTATTATTCAAAAAGTATAAGTCGTAGATACTTGAAAATTTTACCAGTTATTCAAATTGGCATTTTCTTTACATGATTTACTTTTCGAAGTATTTTGAATTTTTTTGAGCTATTTATAGACAACTGAAATTTTCAATTTTCTGAAAAAAAATTTTGAAGTGTCGATGAAATTTTTTTGGCTCAATCAAAATACTTGAAAATTTAATACAAAATTACTCATAAGTTATTCTTATTGTTATTAAAAAATTATAAGAATACATAGTCACAATTTTTTTTTATTAGCATTTTAAGTTCAAATATTGACAAAAATTCGTCAAAATCATGAATATTTGCAAATTATTTTGTAGGTATAATTCATAAAATTGTTTGTATAAGTAGCTAAGAGTTGAAAATTT
>VUJU01002350.1:0-38423 GCA_009835225.1 Aphis craccivora
TAATATTATAAATAATGATGTTCCATTATTTTATTTTATTTAAGTCATATCTCCATTTCTTTGGAATTATAAGAAAAAAAAGTCATAAGTCCTCTAAATTTTAATAAAAAAAAAAAAAAAAAGTTTAAATTGATAAATTATAACAAAAATATAATTACTTAATTAAAGAAAAACATATCAATACTTATTTTAATAATGTGAATTTACAAACTAGTTTTTTCCTCTCCTGTAAAATTTACTATTTTGGACATACAACCTTTGCAAATTAGGCCGACGATATGGTATACAAACACTGGAAAGACAAATGTCAGAAACTTGTCAATCAGTCCTTTGTAAAAAGTCAAGCAAAAGATTTTGTGGTTTGTTTGATGAGGTTCAGAGACTTGCTTTATTTAATACATTTTGGGAAAGTAATTGGGATGAAAAAAAGACATTTGTGATAAATACGGTTATAACAACACTTATAACAACTAAAATGTCTACTACTGAAGACATATCTAGGAGAAATATTTCCTACAAATATCACCTAAGATTCGAACAATTAGAACAACAACAAGTATGTAAAAAAATGTATCTTAATACATTAGGGCTATAAGAGTCTATGGTCCATAATTGGCTGAAGAAATCTTGACATAGTTTTCCTACTTCTAAAAACAACAAGTGTACACCTCAAGCTGAAGAAAATGAAGAATCCAATCCTACGAAAAAATATAATTGTTCTTTAGAAGAAAGAAAACAAACACTAACAACTTGGTTTGAAAAGTTACCTAAAATGCCTTCTCATTACTGCAGAAAGACCACACACCGATTATACCTGGAAGGACCATTTGAAAGTAAAAGTCAAATTTTTGAACTGTATGTGAATTATTGTAAAAATCTGATACAGAAACCTTTAAGTGAGACTTTTTTTTCTTGGTTTATGAAAAAAAAAAGTTTTCAATATTTAGGCCAAGAAATGATCAATGTGATTTAAGTATTTCGTTCAAGGAGAAACATGTGAGCCAACACATATAGAAAAACACATAAATGAAAAAAAAAGAGCACAAGAAGAAAAAAATTTAGATAAAACTATAGCAGAAAGTGATGCAAGTGTAACAGTATTTACTATGGACATGATGGCTGTCAAGTTGTGTCCCATTTTCAAGGCTAGTGCATTGTACTATAACATGAAGCTTTAAGTACATAATTTCACTCTATAAAATTTAGCCAATCGAGAATCCATGAACTATTGGTGGCATGAAGGGGACGGAGAGACAGAAGCATCAATATTTTGCTCAATTCTTATAAAACATATTTCTAATTTGTGTACTTTAAAACCAGCGACAAAAAAAATTGTTCTATTTTCAGATGGATGTGGATATCAAAACAGAAATGTAATATTGTCTAATGTATTATTATATTATTCAATCATTCATAAAATTGAAATTGAACAAAAATATCTTATTAAAAGCCACACACAGATGGAGTGCGATAGTGTGCATAGTACAATAGAACGGCATTTGAAAGACAAAGAAGTATATTTACCATCAGAATTTGTAAGGTTGACTAAAGAATCACAAAAACCACCAGCTAAACCATATCAATCAACTCAACTAAATTATAATGATTTTATAAATTATAAATCATCCAATCAAAGATATAAGTCCATTAGGCCTGGTAGTTCTAAAGGAGATCCGGAAGTCAAGGATATTCGATCACTGAAATATTTTACAGAAAAAATATTTTACAAGCTTTCATTTGATAATGAGTATTTGGAAATTCCACAAAAAGTACTTAGAGTTCAAAATGATCAAAACATTGAGTATCCAAAATTATACTCAAGTCCAATATTGTTGACACTCTCAAAATGGAATGATCTTCAACGTTTAAAACCATATTTGCCAAGTGATACACATACTTTTTATGATGGGCTGAAACATGAGACTACATTACATCTAAGAAAATCAAAGTATGATATTTTTTGTGTACCTATTTGTAATCACAAATTTAAATTAATAACATAAGAGGCTGTTATTTTTAATATTAATATTGTTATTAATAGTCATTTAATCTTAAAAAGAAAAATGTATAAGTCTTATGTAATTGTTATCACAATTTTTAATTATTAACACATGTGACGTTATTTTAAATATTAGTTTTATTATTATTAGTAAAGTTACCTAATGTATAATTTAGACTATTCAGAGTATTTTTAATTGTATTGATAAAAAACGAGACTGTTATTTATAGTTGTTATTAAAAGTTTATAATAATGTTTTTATACAAAGTAATAATAATTATTTAAAATAAAAAGGTTTTCACAAAATACCACGTATCTGTCTATGTTGAAATTTCAATAAGCCGTATCAACAAAACGTATCTAAAAGAATACGATGCAATAACACGTATCTTAAATATCAATGCTGTAATGACTTTTCAATGTGAAATACTATGATTATAAAGTGTGTGTTGGATAATACTAAATAATAATACTAAAATATGTTGGTAATCATGGTTGGTGTTTGAATAAATCAGTTATCAGTCTCTCCTGAATAATTAATAGCCAAAATCGAGATACGTTGTATTACCGTGTCACCAACGATTAATGTATTAAGATAAATCAAAAAGGTGAATTTATTTTTTAGTGTGATGGGGGGGACATAAAAATATGGTTGTCCCAGGGCGCAAAAATTGTAAATACGGCCCTGATCATAAATCATTCATAACTGAATAATCTTTTTTTAGTGATAATTATATGTTTATGGAAATAGGTAGGTATATCCACTTTTTTATTTAAAAATATATTAATCAATCCTACAATACAGGGTGTCTCGCGAGGATTTACCCATTGCGATATCTCCTGAAATAATGGACATATCATAATTCTGATTTTTTAATAAGACTCACAGGAATAAGAACTACAAATATTTTACTATAACTATTTAAAATTTCTTCAATAAATTTAGAAGAAGTAAAATAATATGCTTATTGCGAGCCACACTGAATGCGTTTAACGGTCGTACGAGCATGCGGGTCGCGGGACACATACAGGTTATCTGTATTTGTTACCACTATGGTATTAAATAATTCACTGTTTTTCTAGAAACTAGAAAAAATATTAAAAATCAGGAAATTAATGAAATCAAAATGTTGAAACGTCAATATTTTCAGAAAAATCAACTCTACAAAATGGCTATCTTCGATTTTTTTGAAAATAATTAAATAAAAAAATATATTTTTTAACTTTTTTACCAAAACATTAAAATAAATTAAAACATAAAATATTTATAGTTCTTATTCCTGTGAGTCTTATTAAAAAATCAGAATTATGATATGTCCATTATTTCAGGAGATATCGCAATGGGTAAATCCTCGCGGGACACCCTGTATACAAATAAATCTGAAACCAAGTCGATAAAATTAGATTTGCGATGTTTGTCTACAACACTACGCCACATTCAACAATGGAGCGACAACCATACGAACTTCTCTACGACAAGCCAGCCGAAGTTCCGAATTCTCATTCGCGCACAGAAGTATGGTACAACTACGATGATTACTGCTACGAACTGAAACAACGCCTGCAACGCACACATGACCTCACACCTGACACCAATTTTGTTGTAAGCCCAGTTGGATCCGTGCTTACAAAGTTTGTGGTTTGCCGTTTGTCGAGGTTTAGCCAACTAGTACCTTCGAACTGAGATGTTTATTACTATGTTGATTAGGTTTCCCTTAAATAATTTACGCTCAACTGTTGGTTCTAACTACTGGTTTTTTATTGTACACGTTATAAATCAAATAAAGGCGATATTGTAGCTCTATGTAATACAGACTGCCGATCGTGTGAACCCATACGTCCGCTCACACCCCAATATGCTGAGTGAGCATAACCGTGTGGCGCGTGCAGGGGTTCACAACAGTTTTATTATTAATTATTATTTATTATAAAATAGGTACATATATTATTATATTGTAGTATTTGGGACACTGGGACGAGCCATTAAAACCGGAATGAATGACAAGCCTGTGTATATTCTATGTATAATACTTGAGGCGCAATTTCAAAAATAAAAATTTAATATTAAAATAAAGACTATAAATTAATAAAAAAAAAAAAATTTTAAAAGATCCATTTTATAATCTTCTCAAATAACAAATAATAAAAAATTTAAAAATATATATAAGTAGGTACCTACTTGAACATTCTTTAGTTTTATAATAGGTATATTTTAATTATTTTTAAATTAAAAACTAGCAAGATATTATAACACAATAGAAAAAAAGAAGACAATTAATAGTTTGTAGGTACGTATTTCTCGGAAGTCAGAATAGAATAAAATGACTAATAAGTAATAATATATTTAATACTTTGAGAAATTATAAATACCTACTTAAAACTGCATGACAAAAATTATTAGTTATCCAATCTACATAATAATGACCTATAAACATACCTGATTAATATTTGATATTTCGTTGTAAGCTTGAGAGGCACGCGACTTGGAATGTGAAATCACTGTGAGGTACACTGCATCCGTTGTCTCCTTGGCATACGAGTACTTCATTTTAAATGATTATTATTTCATAAACGATGACTGGAAATAGTGTGACACTAGAGCGAAGCGTTTACACCGTGAGAACAATGAAACAGTGTACGTCAGCACAGAGCAATGACGAGTAGGCATCGTTGCTTGGACGGCGGACAATAGAGGCGCGGGGCACAAACTCCCACCAGAAGTTAGCCACGACGCCACATAGGTTAGGTTTCACATTGTAATGACGACGCCTACCAGCCACGTATACGATTTTACCAGCATACTTCAGACCGTTCACGGTGGGAAAAAGAATGCGAACATTTTTGGAAGGACGCAGTACTGTACGTCTGTATTCGTTTATTATTATTATACACGACCCGGGAATGTTGCCTACTTGCTTCCGTCACAACTCACAATTACCTAACCTATCGTGTTCCTTCTATCCTCGCCGTGGTAGTAATGTCGTTTGGGTTTATTATATCATGGATTATTTAATACGTACAATTTTTTATTGTAGGTACTGTCAACATTACAACCTATCCATCTTTTCGTGTACACGTCATTACGTCAAAACGACAACTGGGTCAGACATAAACATAATTATTAATAATATCGTATTCGAACACATTACACAATTACTAAACTACCCAGGTACTGTAGTAGTGACCTCTTGTCCTAAAGTCACGCTCTGACGAATATTTAAAAACTACTCTTGCGGCGCCGAGTCGTTTTACGTTTGGAATATTTGGATCTGAGGAGTGTGTGTTGAAGTTGAATAGAGTAGAACGCAGTGGTAGAATATAAGTTTGTTTATTAAATAATATAAAAATGTATACTTGTGAAAAATCTACCCGAGAAGTTAGTTTAATAAAATACTGTTACTAAGACCTACAGTTTGGTAGTTAGACTGATTCTAACTAATTCTAGCTGGTGAATGCACTGTACAAATGCTCATTGGTAGTGGAATAAATGCAGATGGGAAAGTCGAAAATGGGAGATGGTTGTTCTTAGTTTAATAGTTTTGTTTACTAGTCCCCAAATGGCGGAGAAAGATTAGAGTAATACCTAGTTGACATTTCCAAATAATAAATGTTAGCTACTTCTAAGGACTAATATTATATTATACTAGTAAATGTAAATGTCTCGAGGATTAAAAGTTTTGTTATTATATTATTATAATATAATATACTTAATATACTATATTATATTAGTAAATGTAAATGTCATATTATATAATATATACCTACATACGTCATACATACATATATATCAGGGGTGGTCAAACTTTTTTTAGTCACGATCTACTAAAAATATACTTCACCTATGGGCTATGAGGATCGACTTTTATAGACAATTTTTTTTTATTATTGAATAACTTAACTATTAAGAAACATTTTAGGGCGCCCTAAAAATAAATTCTAACATGGTCGACTTTGAAATTGTCCGCGATCGACTGTTTGGCCGCCCCTGAATCCTGATATAATATTATACAGTAGTAACTCGATTTACCGTCCCGCTCAGACAGTCCGTTATTACGTCGTCGGACACCGTCAAAAAAAAAATGTAATGATGCGACCGCGATAAACTCATCGCGGTGCCTAACATGGCGACTATCAAGTATATAAAAAAAATCGTAATATCAATGCAATAATATAATAAAAAAATAAATATAAAATATAATATTATTAGTCTGTGCAATAAACACGATAAAAGTAGCAATAATGAACAAATTTAATAGTATTTTTAAGTAGGTACCTATATGATATAATTTTTGTTATTAGGTACCTACATGGCTACATATTATATATTATTAGTAGGTATTTACTACCTATTTATTATTATTTTATTGTTTTTATCCGTAAATGACGTAAAATATATGATACCTACCTACATTTATTGAAAAATTATTGTATTTCTTATATTATTGAGTTTCTGCTGTATAATATGTTATGTACGCGGCGAAGTCGATTTAATATACGCTATACCAGCGGTTCCCAAACTGTGCACCGCGGTCTAATAAAATTGGTTATCAATGAGGGCTTTTTTTGTTATATCTTTCATGTTATATACAGCAGGGCACCGTGGCTAACTTGGGGCCCCTAAAAGGGCACCGCAGAAAAAAAAGTGTGGGAACCGCTGCACTATACAGTATACCGTATACCTATTTACACTACCAGTACGCGTGTGTATGCGTGCTACACAAAACAATTGTTGAATAAATTAATAGAAAACATTTCGTGCAAATGCGTGATAATTAATAACCGTTGAGAAAGTAACCTACTTACCTATAGGTACTCGTTGTCTAAACTACCTAAACCTAATACTGACTGGATATTATATTACCATATTATTATCGTATTATTATCACTGTAGGTACCTATCATATTGACATAGTAGTTAGGTAGTAGAATTTAAAATAAAAATTGAAACTTTAGGAAAAAGGGGTTACCTATAACAAATAGATTAGTATACATAAATGTAAATGTATTATTGTACAGTTTTTATACAAGTATTAAAGTACCTAGGTAGGTACCCTACCGGCTACCTATGTCCTATACAATAACTTGTATATATTCTAATATTTATCGTTGTAAAGATTAAAATATGATGATTAGAATTTAGAACTGCGAATTCAATACTGTTGTAGTGTTGCGAGCTACGAGATGATATTTGGTAAGGATAGGTTAGCATAGGCGTAACTTGGGCAATTTTTATGGGGGGCAAACTTTATTTTATGTCAATATACTGTATACTAAAAGATACTTAGTGCCTAAATATACCTAATAAATACATTTTACAAGATATCAAGGGGGAAGTTGCCCCCTCTCGCTCCCCCCAGTTTACGCCTATGTAGGTTAGCATGACCATGACACGCATAGAAAATATACGAGTATATAACATATTTACATATTATGACACGTGTCACATGCTACTAGTAATCATAGCACAAAATAGTAGATTCACTAATTATGAATTTCATTGCATTGAGATTAGAATGTATTTACGCGAGTGTGGTCACTTACTTTTCAACAACATATTTTCACATTCCAATTAGAATGTAGTTATTAGTACATTATCGAACACGGATGTCGGATACTCATTTGCAATAACAAGTAGGTACAAGCATAGGCGTGCGCACAGCGGGAGGGGCGGGTGAGCCGCGGCCTCTGGCTTTTTCATGTATAGATATGTAGGTATATTATACTAGAAAGCGAACATTTTTACATTTTACATAGAAAAAAGTAAAGCCAGTTTTAATCTAATAGTAGGTATACATATAATATAAATCTGATTAAGTTATTAATTAATCAGTTATCATCACACAAGAATCTTTAGTTCGGACCTTTTTAAGCCCCACCCTGCGGTCAAAGTCTGCGCACGCCTATCATGGGTACATAGCTGATTTCTGCCTAGAAAGCTGCGAGTTGATGTAACAAAAAGTCACACCATATAAGGGAGCTCAGAGAACAGAAAGCCAGCAACACCAGATGTACTATAGCCGAAGAGACTTGACACCTTCACAACACTCCGCCACTTTTGTATCAATTCAGTTACATGTACTTAATTTATACATAATAAACACATTACCTATATTTTGTTCTCGAGTTGTAACTCTGGTATTGGAACACAACAATACATTAAAAAAGAAAAATGTAGGTAATACTTATAAAATGTATTAATTTTAATAATATCATATAAATTATACATATTTAAAATAATTTTAAATAAATCATCAATTATAGGAATAAATATAATAAGTATATTACTACTGAGTACTTATACTGATAACTCAGACAACTGGTAATTGATATTTGAATTGTTAAAAGATTGTCAGGTATTTTATAAAACAAAATCTAGTGTAACTGTGTGAATAGGCATTTACCATCTAGTTCCATATCCATGATCATTAAGGAACCTACCAAAAATATTGCTAAAGGCCTTACCAAAATACGTACATGCCGCCATCGACACATATCACCAAGTACCTATGTTTCATATTTAATATGCTTTTTTGATACAACTATTTTAAAGCCATTTATTTTATTTTAAGTGTTATGCTTGATTGATACAATTTTTTTTCGAAAATATTATGGAATTGTCAAGTTTTTACGGCTAGGTAGGTACCTATTAAATAAAGCTATTTAGTTAAATAGCTTTATAATAAAAACAAAGAACAAAAATCGTTTGATGAGAAATGGTTAGTTAGACAGGTGAATATCTATTATAAAAATTTAAACTCCAGTTATAAAAAATTATTTGACGTAAGTTTTATTTTTAATTAAGGTTAAGAACATATAAGTAACCTGGTATTTAATTTTAAAAAGAAACTTTTTATGAATTTAGAACTACAATATAATTAGTAATTTTAGAGATTTTGATGAATTTTATTAAAATTTAAGCGACTTGTAATAATTTTCAACCACTTTTTAACCTTTTATTAATTTTCATCGTACTTAATAAAAATAAGGTTTTAATTATTTAAAAATACCTCAAAATATTAAAAGTCGGCCATAATATAGATTTTGCGGTTATTCGTTTTTGAATTATTACAAAATAAAGAAATGCATTTAGTCAAAACTGGTTAGCGTAAAATTTCCATTTTTTGGTACTTAATTTTTTGTTTGTGTTTCAAGATTATATAAAAAAGTGGTGTTTTTTATCTGGTGGTTTCTGTAGAAAATTGTATCTAATTGATACTTTGGAGAATCAAAAGTAAAAAATGTATCGTACTTTATGGTGTAATTCGAAAAACAATTACCTACCTAGGTACCTAAAATACATGATATTATTATAAAATGTTTGTTTTATCATCTTTTTCTATTTATGATAAAATATTTTGAATATGTTTGAACTATTTGAAATTAAAAGTAGGTATAGAAAATTTTTAATTTTTTTTTAGTTTTTTTCTATGAATATTCAAGTATTATTACAATTTTTTCACAAAGAAATTAACACAATTGCTCAATTAAAAAATATCAAAAATATAATCAAATATTTCTTTAAAAGCGTTGTTAAATCTTCATAAAATTATGCAAATTATTTTATAGTTGAAAAATCATAAAAATTTTATTTTTATACCTAACTACCTACTTAAGGTTTTGAAAATGAAACATAAGGTTCTTCAAAACCTTTTCAATCTATTAAAAAAAAATTCTACTATAAATCCACTTACTCTATCATAAACATATGATGTTCAAATTTTTATGACGCTGTATATTTACTAAAATAAATATTTTATTCAATCAATTTTTTATAATTTGTTGTATGTATAATATAATATTTTATATACACATATATTATTTTTTTTACATTGTACATTTGTACATTATGTATGGATCATTATTATATATTATAGGAGTGTTAAATTTGAAGCCAATGATAGTTTTCATTGTATACGAAAAACGATTCTGAACGAAGATGATTTGTCAGCCAAAGATATAATTTGCAGTGGTTGGTGAAAAACGTGGTTTATGTTTTAATGGCCTGAATTCACCAACATTTAAGTTCTTTTATAATTATTGTAAGCTAAACTTATGAAAAAACTTGTATTAAATTTTCAACTCTTAGTTACTTATAAAAAAATTTTTATGAATTATACCTACAAAATAATTTGCAAATATTCAAGAATTTGACGAATTTTTGTCAATACTTATTAAATTTCAAATGATAATAAAAAAAAAATTGTGCCTATGTATTCTTATAATTATTTAATAACTATAAAAGTAACTTATGAGGAACTTTGTATAACATTTTCAAGTATTTTGATTAGGCCAAAAAAACTTTATCGGGACTTAAAATATTACAAAAATATTTTTTAAGAAAAATTGAAAATTTCAGTTGTCTATAAATAGCTCATAAGGAACCTTGTATTAAATTTTCAAGTGTTTTTGGTCATCCAAAATTTTGTAATCAATACTTCAAAAAAAATTCTCATAAAAATCGAAAATTTCAGTGGTCTATAAATAACTCAAAAAAAGTTAAATTTTTTTGACAATTTAACTGTATATAGATAACACTGACATATACATTTGGTGAAAATTTCAAGTATTTACAGTGATTAGCTTTTGAATTACAACCATATAAAAAAATCGATTTGGTCAAAAACTGGTTTTGAGAAAAAATTCCCGTTTTCCGTCATTTTTTCGATTTTTTTGAAAACTGTTTGAAAATGTTCACTTTTGACCCCCCCAAAGTACCAGTTAGATTCACTTTCCTATCAGAAACGGGGCTGAATTAAAAAAATCGAAGCACTTTTACTGCTTCAAAACGTGGTGACAGACACAAAAAAAAAAAACACATCATTGTAAAATCAATACATTCATCACTCCATTCAGAATCTAAAAATGAATATGTAATTTTTATTTAAAATCATAATATTATTTTATTTATTAAATATAATCATCAAGACTCAATTTTTTAAACAAAAATTAATTTGATTTTCAATAATCATAACACAATTGGAAGTAGTTTATTTTTATTGATAATAAAAATGTAATATAATGTATAATAATAATAATATTGTATGTGTAAATACTGACAGATTTTTTATAGTAAGACAATAATTAGGTATTTCGGAATATTTTATAAAACCATATATTTTCTTCATTTTTAGTTACATGTTTTATATACCTCTTTTAATTTAAAACTTTCAATACTAATAAAAAAAAAAATATTCCGAAATTCATTAAGTCAAATAATAAAAAATCGGACTGTATAAATATTTTAATATAATTAATGCACCGAAAATATATGTTGGAGAGGGAATGTATTTTAAGGTTTAATATAAAATACAGCCTAATCTAAAGGTCTTATATCTAATTTCTTAATATTTCTATACTTAAATTACATTAAAAATTAAACATAATAATATAATAAGAAAAAAGTGCAATTATGTACATATTATTTTATGAGGATCTAATAAATAACAAAAAATTTTTTTTCATTGGTAATACAACAAATATTATTGGGTTAAACTCATAAAACTTATAACTAAAACTTAACATAAATATTTTATTTTTAATAAATTTAAATTTTACATACATAGTTATATTTGTATTGATACAAACTGAAATTATATGATAAAATTAACTGTTTTATACAAATAGATAATATAGTAAAATAAATATTATAAATCAAACCATGATAAAAGTTGGTTAGTGCAATTTTTAACATTTGCTTTTATGAAAATAGGTAGCATTGTGCTACCATTATAATAGTATATTAAACCATTATTATGGTCCACTCTAATGATTTTCCATCATATTGCAAGTGATCAAATGCACCAGTATTAACGTGGCGATTAAATGAACAACTCAATTTTAATTAATATACATTGTAATTAATTAAAATGATTTGTCTTATTTAATTTAAATCTCTGATGACTAGAAGTAATATTTATCTCAAACCAATTTTTTTAATGTTCAAAACATTTAAGAGAATTATTTTCTCAAAGTGTTTCGTAAGATTTATATATAAAATGTCAAACATTATCACATAAATTACAATTTATTAAGGGACCCATTTACAGTTACGGAATTATTCGAAAATTATATTAACAATGTAATGACTTATTAACTTTAAAAAGTTATTGGTTTTTCTGATTTTTGATGAAACCTAGAATAAAGATCCTTTAAATTAAAATGTAACTTTGGCATCAATCAGGTCTAATAAGTCTCTTAAACCCCGACAGAAAATAATTAAGATTCAGTCAAAGTTAAACTATCAAAATTATTAAATTAAATACATTATATGAATTAAATAAAAATAAATTAAACACATAACTATAATTGGTAAACAAAAATGTTATACTAAACGTTTTTATACATATATATATATATATATTTATTAATAATTATAATATAAAAACATGATAATAATATGTAATGATGTTTTCCAATTTCTAAACTACATAATATTATTATAATCTGTAAATTTAGATAAAAACATTTAAAATGGTACCAGTTTACACAAGTGGTGTCAAATTAAAAAGGGAATGTTACACACAGTATAAATTATACATTTAAAATCTTCATCACAACTGTTTTGTTGAAAACATTTGATTTGCGATAAGATATAATTTAAGGGTGGGGAGATGATGTGAAACGCTTATAGGATCTACGATTCAATAAGTTAGAAATAATATCAAGAATGAATTATTATAATATGACTGGTGAAAATAATTTAAAATAAAGGGAAACGACAAAGTCGTTATAAATTTAAAGGGTTTGATTAAATTTAATATTAAATTTTTTTATCATACTGCAAACGTTATTAATTTAAAAAATACTAATATGGAAGAAAACCTTTACCCAGTCTTATTTATTTGGAAACAACAGGTAACGAATCAAGGAATCATCATTTAAATTAAACTAAAATAATACTATAGGAGAGGGTGTAGATAGTTTCACCATCCTTGAAGTCTGAAACAAATACATTTTATTCATTAAGATAAAAATTAAAAAGTTGTATTAGAGTTAATAAATGTCTACCTCAAGTCATCCTGTATGTTGTGATTATGAATAACAATTGCTCCAGTATAACTGTCAATTACGGGGTCTGCCATCTGGCATTGATGGTCCATAATGATGTTCGTATAGACCTAAAAAATAAATTTAAGCTAATAAATTCAGTATAAACTAGCCAAATTTAGGGTATTCATTGCATACACCCCTAAGACTGTTATTACATGTAAATGACTTGTCCAAAGAAATCGAAAACTAAGATAATGAACACTATGAAACACAAATATTTTTGGAATTAGTAAATAATAAATATTATACATGAATATAATTTTATTATAACTAATAATTTATACCTTGTTACAGATTATTGGTGCTCACTGAGAAACCATGTAAAATGACTAAAATCATATTTTCAGATAGTCAATCTTTGCATTATTTATTTCTAATTATACTACTAATATTTAATTAATATTTTAAAATTAAATAAATTATTTTATATTTACAAAACTATTTGTAAAACAAATATATTATTGTTATAACTAATTTACATGAGAAGAGTTAAATATTACTTAAAAATCTAATAACTTGCATCTAAATGTTTTGATGACTGTTAAAAGTATTGTTATTTGCATGTTTATAAAATTATTCCGGTTGTATATTTTATCTACCTTTACTTGTTATTTCTTCCATTGTCAATTCAGTACATTCAGCTCCTGTATGATTCTGTCCTCCACAATTATAGCATGACACTTTTGGTGGATGATATGCCAACACTTGAGGTTGCATTAAGACGGGTGTAGTAGTGTAAAATGTTTGCGAAGAAGATGGATAATAAACAAATTCAGTAGGTTGTTGATAAACTTGCTGATACTCAGGCGATTGAACAACATGTTGTTGTGGTATATATTGTCGTGGCATAGGAGAAAAACCTGACATTGATTGAGAAGTTTGAGGTTGATGAACATAATATGCTTGAGTATTATAACCTCGAGCACTTGCTCCGTTATCATACGCCATAGTATAGTATTGTTGACCATTGTTAGGTACTTTAAGATGGGTTTTATGAATATTTTCCCTCCCAGTTTCATTGAAGGACGATACTGCAAGTCCTCCAGTCATAGATTTTCTGAAACAACAAAAAATATATAATCATCTATTTATCCAAATATTTTTGAGATATACTGAGAACATATTTCCAACTATTCATTAAAGTTATTATATATTTATAAAATACAAAGTTATAAATAAAAATAAATTGCTTAGTTATTATCAGTTGTTTCAATCTGACCACAATAATTCATTATATTAAAATAATGAAATGTACATAAATAGATTTATTTATTTTAAATAGAAATATAGTTAATTAAATAAACTATATGACAAAAATACTGTTTAAAAAAAATTGTATATTATTTTATGTTTCAATTCGAGTTCATTATGTCTTGTAATAATTATTAATTATTTTAATAATGATTTAGAAATTTTCAATTATCTTATACAAATAGTTTAAGACTTTTAAGAACCTGTTTTACCATTGATGAAGAAAATAAACAAAAAAATTAAGTTTTTAAATGTAAATTATCTATAAAATCTTATTTAATTCATATCAATTTTTTATATAATGAAAAAAGGATGTTTACCTATTATAACTATTATTTATATTTCCATCACGTGAAGTCCTTGGTTGAGATTGTATTGGACGACCCTTATAATATTTACTAGTTTGTGCATTATATGAACTAGTGGTTATTGAAGTATTTATTGGTTTTGCAGTAGCGCCAACTGTTGGTTCTTTAATTTCATATACTTTTGTTGTATTAGTTTCAAGTTGCAATGGAATTTCTATAAAAAATACAAAAAATGTAAAATTATATAAAATGTTTTAACCAGTAATTCAAATATTAAATAAATTACTTGTATTTTGTGGTTTGTGATGAGAATTAGATTTCAACTTTTCTTCAGTTAGTTCATTTGACACAACAATAGACTTTTCCTCTGTATTCTTTCCATCATCCAATACAGATGAAAGCGTAGAGAGATCAATGTTTTTTGTGGATTCGTTTTTAGGAAGTCTTAATGTAGCAGTTGTTTGCTGGTTTGTATCTGTGGTACAAAGAGTTTGTTGTGAATTTATAGGTGGTGAGTATGTTTTTGGTAATGTTGGCTGAGTTGTAGAAATTGTTTGCCCATCATTGTCTGTTTTTATCTTGTTTTCAAAAGTAAGCTTTGGATTACACACTTGTGCACTACCTTTTTGACATTGGTTTTCAGATTGAACCAACTTTGGACTTGCATTATTTGAGCTACCCTGAACTGCATGCTGAGGAGAAGCTCCTGACATTTTATCAGAAATAGATGAATTAATAGATTTATAAGAGCTACTTTGACTGCAATCTTCTGAAGATTTTGATGACGATGGCATCTGATTATGTGTTTCAAGAATAGGTTCGCTTTCATTTGTTGAGTTTATTGTAGCATTTGTTATAAGAGGTTTACTCTTTACTGCAGTATCAACCTTATTCGGAGAAGTAGACTGTAAATAAAAATAAATTTATGAACATTAATAATAATTTTAATAATTATTTAAATATTATACCACAGGCACTGGCGGAGGAATTTGACTTTTACATTGATCTTGATGTCGATTAACAGTTGAATGTTTAGTTTTTGTTCCATGTCCTTGGTAGTTACGGCCCACAGGATTTTCAGGATAGAAAGAAGGGACCTAATTTAAAAAAATAATTAATTACTAACTTAAGTATTTACTTTGGTTATTCATTCTTAATAATATAATATAGTTTTATCTAAAAGAACTAAATAAATACAATTTATTTTAAAATGTAGGGAAATATTGAGTATTAATTTTAAGGTATGCATGTATCTAAAAAATAATTAAATAAGAATACCCTATTTTGAATACTATCATAAAAAATTGAAATAATTTTAAATAATTTTAGCTAAAATATCTTCTGATACATTAAAAAAAAATTGCTTTTACTATTAAAATTGATTGTATTTGCTTGTTAAAACATAATTATAACTAAGACTTCAATTCTACAGAAAATTGTAAAATAATATTCAATATTTACTAGTACATTTATATTCAATAAATTATATATTTTTTGATAGTAAATATTATTTTTATTAATGCATTAATATGTTACTGCAACATTTTGAAAACACATGAAAGACTAAAATTATAAATAACTAAAAATAATATTAATGTTTCATTAACTAATAAATACTAAAATTAATCTGTGCATCTCCACTTAGAGACCATTTTAAATAATAAAATAATAATGATATAAATTAGTGCTTTTCAAACTGAATTGCAAGTCAATTTTTAGTTGGTCATGAATTTTTTTTTTTTTTATTATATATATTCTAAGATATTTTTTATATTTTAAATATATTACTGTATAAACTATATAAATTATAAGATACTATTATAAACCACTGCAAAAAACAAGCACAAACTTTGGATATACCTTCATTGTTAAAAATATATTTGTAAAATTATATTTATTATAAACCCATAACATTAGTAGTATAAAGAAACAGGTAATACAAGTAATAACCAAACTTTGATTTTTTAGAACTATTTATTAATCTTGTAAAAGTAAAATCATGTAGATCACAATAGATTTGTAAAAAAAAATTATTCCTAACAAAATTGAAAACTACTGACAAAGTCAAATAAAATTGATTATTTTATCATTAAAACTAATATTAAGTATATATATGATTAAACAAAAAATTCTAGATGGCAATGAATGTAATAGTCTCATCTCCTACCTAAGTAGTTAGTAGTGAGTACAAAAGAAATGATTTTGCTGTAAGCTAGTTTAATGGCAGAGGTTTGAAAAAAAAATTGTGGAAGATGTTTTGACACCAGCTAAAATTTGTGTTTTATCAATAACATCGCTCAACATGTTAAATTATATACATACAACACTCATTGCATGTTATTCAACAAATACTTAAAAAGTTGATAAAATAATGATCCATGGAATAACAATTTATATTAACTGAGACATCTATCAATGTCAAATTTAATATAATTAAATTAAATACAACTAAGATAAGAATATTTTATTAGTTTTAAAATATGTTATTTTTTGTGTATATCTTATATTTTTGACAAATGTAATATTAATTACATATTTTTAATAAATCAAATGCATATTTTACAATTTGTTATAACATATAAATCCAATAACTAATTACGATAAATAAAAAAGATAGATTTCACATAACATTTAGAGCTAGATTTACGAATATCTTTAAGTTTTAGTTATCTTCAGTTTTTTAAGTATTTAGGTATAGAGAATTTTTTTACGATATCCAATGTTTTATTTCTAAAATAAAGGTTAATTTTTGTACACTTATTTAATTCATAATATAACTTACCATGCCTGGTGTATAATTATAATTGGTATACACATTATGCGGTGACATTTGATACATGTTCCAATTATTCCAAGATTGAGAAAATGGATAACTAGGATCTGAAGGATTACGATATCTTGGTGGAGTAGGATGTCTTTGCTTTGAGTTTATGTTTGGTGGTTGATTACGTGGATTTATTTGGAATGTGCGTGGTGGCCATGAAACAGGACTTGGTGATTTTGAAAAATTTGCTTGATGGGGTCCTCTAATTCCCGAAACTGCTGTTGGGGGTGGAAAATCATAACAAATTTGCATTGGTGGAACGTTCACAGGAGGAAACGGATAATCTGAAATTGAGATATGTTCAAATTCTCTATTTTTATAAATTTAAAATAGTATATTTAAGTTGTGTTTACAATGACGTGGATATAAATAGCCATTTCTGTTCAGAGGATAATTTGATCCTCCTTGAGTTTGCTGATACATATAATTGGGTGGTGGAATCATGGTGTTGATATTCTAAAACAAAAAAAAAAAAACAATATCAGCCAACCTGGTGCTAAGTAATACTTACCAAAATTGTTAATAGTATAAAGAATAAAGATACTAAATCAAAAACATTAATTTTATTATATAATTAACTTAATAATAAAAAATAAACAAACTTTAAGAAAAAGAATGAAGAAAATTAAATCACAGTTTTTTTTAAAACATGTATAGAAAATCGATAGTAGTATAATAATAATACAATTAGGTATGTATTGTTTAAAATTTCCACATTATCTATATATATAAAAACTATTGCTGGATTAATAGGTATTCATGAAAGAGACAATTTAAAACCCCCTAATTACATAACACGTACATTGTGAATGTATACTTACATACAGTGTAAAATCCTAAAACTACATTCTTTATCACATTATTAAATTGAGTGAAATAATAATTTAAATTTAAAAAAAAAATATTTTGTACCTTTGAAGTTTGAAATGGGGTACTATTGTCAAATGTATAATTTAATAGTATCTCTTTTCAAATTTCAGACCCAAATATTTTTTTTCAAATTTAGTATACATTTATACATACACAATATACATACTATGTTAAATACTTAAATGTATACATTTTTATAGTTGGCCAAATAAAATGTATTTATAATTTTATAACTATGGTCTCTTTACCGTATTTTGAGATATAATATTATCCTAATGATATACTACCTATTCAAAACTTGAGAGATGTATATTATTGTTTTAGGTAAATATTATGGTTTAACATAATACTAATAATAAGAATCGTTACTATACTTATAAAAATTTAGCATAAGAAGTAAATAAAATTGTATGATTATATATAGTAATATATAAATATATATATTATATACCAAGTAAAATATTAACTAATATTACCTAATGCTAAGTTATGATTCAGTATTTTTTTTTTATATAGATTTTTATTTATAATTTACTTATAATATTTAATTATTTGATTAAAGAACTAGATATTTTATATCCAAGCTATTTCATTAAATATGAGATTAAATACTTCCAAATTTACAATTTAGGTTTAGACGGTTCAGTTATATACATTATTTATATAAAAATTATAGATATTAAGAATAAAATGGACCTTATTATTATTTTTAAAAATAATAAATTAGTCTTATTAATATTTTAATTCACATCATAATTTATTATTTAACAGATTATTGAATTTGCATCTAATAGCTATTACCTGCATTTAATTAAAACTAAAATAATAATAAATCTGCTAGCTTTTAACAATTTAAAAACTGATATTATATATTATATATATTATTATTTTAATATAAAATTGGTACATCTTTGAATTTTCTCCTTTAAAAGTTATTAAAAAGACCAATGTTTATAATTTAAGTTTTAAGTATTCATATGAAAAAAAAATGTTTAACTACCTATTTAATATAAATACATATATCATATGGTGATTAGTGGCAATGAAGATAACCATATAATAGTTTTAATCATTAATCAATCGTAAGTGTAAGAAATAATCCAATTTTGCTGCTAACAAGATAAGGTCATATGATTACTACAATAGAAAATATTATTATAAATCTAATTTTAAAATTAACTTTTAAATTCAATGTATCTAGTATTTTATAAAACTAATACAATTTATAGAAAAGTATACTATTTTGAAAAAATTATTGATTCAAATAAAAAATATTGATATTTATAAATATAATACTTTCTTAAAAATACATGATAATTTTTTTTTTATTTAGATGACTTCTGTAGTTAATGTAAGTTGTAACATTCAAAAACATATTAATAGTAGATATTTTAAACTTTTATAAGTCATTTTAGACAAACAATATACATATTATATTTTACCTAGAATTGTATTCAATTTACCTATTAATAATCCACACCTTAAAATATTGATAAACACCTGCTCTCATGTGGCTCATTAAAAATCAAATAACAGTTTTCAGTTAAGCAGAATTTGCTGTACATGATTTTTTAGTTTAGTTTATAGGATGTCAGTGTAATATTTGTTTTCTCCCTTAGACCCACACAAGTTAGATAAAAGTGTTTCACTTAAAATTGTTTTTTTTTTATGATTTTTGAGTTATCTTAGAGCAAAATTATCAATTAGGTACAAAAACTATTGAAAATAATATTTTTGAGATTATGACATACTAGTTTTATATTTTATTGTAATTTGATTTTGTATTTGACTTTCAAAAAATGAAAAATTTACAAATTTAAATGATGTTTAAATTGTTTTGAGACAATATTTAGACAAATCCGGGGACAAATAAATACATCACACGCTCAAAAATATTATTCTCCATCGTTTTGTAATGGATGATTTTACTCCAAGATTACTCAAAATTATAAAAATAATGATTATGTCTTTTGTCTATGTTGCACATGGGTCAGAGAGAGAAAACAAACAGTGCACTGACATCCTCTTAAATATTCGTATGTTTAATTAAATACCCAACTAAATAATCAATATTAAAAAATTTAGAATATTAATACATTTTTCAAATAAAAAAACCTACTTGTGATATGCTAGAAGAAAAAAAAAATATAACTAAATAATATGAATAAAATAAGTGATACTTAAATAGGTATATTTTAACAAGAAAAATATAAAATTGTAAACAAGAGTTTAAATTGTATTAAAAAAAAAAACATATTTTCATTAAATTATATTTATTTAATGTTGGTAGTATATTATTTTTTTTAAGGTAATTAATAAAATAATTGTCTTAAATCATATTATATTTAAATAGGTACTCAATTTTATACTTTAATTTAATTATTTTTGAAATAGTTAATTGTTACCATTTTTGTTGAATTGAAAATAAATGTTTAACATTAATTACACACTTAAACATAAAACTATGTCATACATCACTTAATCGCATTTTTAGTCAATTATTAACAATATATTAAATATCTATGCTATAATTGAGAATAAACTAAAAAATATAATAATATTTTCAGATGAGAAGAGCAATTCAAAACCATTAATAGATACTACATATTTATATTATTTTAAAATACATTTTATTAATTTAAAAATAAAATTGCTGTATTTCTATTGCTAGTTTTGTGATAAACTGAAAACTAAAATGAATTTTTTTATATTCTAGATCATTCTATTATGCCATTAGATAAAATGTATACAATTAATAAACATGGAATAAAAAATAATATACTTAGTTTTAAATAAGAAAATAAAATGTGTGGTTAAATAAGGTAATAAAATAATGAAAATTAGAGAATATATTATAAGAAAATTATTAATGCTAAGAATAAAACAAACCATTGTTATATTTATTATATTTTATTAAGTAATCTACAATTAATAGACTATACGGTACATGAGTACCATTGTAATGTATTATCTTTTGTGTCAAGTAAATACATATTTTTTTCAATACAGGCTATACTGAAAATATATACAAGTATATTACAGCCATCAACTTGAATGTATAAAACTTTTATTGCCTACTTAATATCTTAGGTAATAATAATCTAACAATTAAACACTATAATAATACTAATACCTACCATGTACTATTCAAAATTCAAAACCTAATAAAAAAGTCAACTATTAAGTTTAAATTTGTCTAATTGCATATTATTTGTAATTATATATATTAAAAATTAATCAAGACATGTTAATATAAACAATACACTTACCTCCAAAATATCAGAAGATTCTTTGTCTAGATCACCTTTCTTTTTGGACAGTTGCCTCTCTTTTTCCTTCTTAATACAGTTGAATATGCTATCTAGTTGAGTTTTTTGTTCAAATATAAATGCTGGATGATTTACAGCTAATGTGTACAATACCATAAGCTCCTCAAATGCGTTTTTATCGTTAAAAAATGCTTTTGGACACTTAAATATGCGTTCTAAACCTTTGTCATCTGTTAGCGCTTTATAAATTAGTTCCGAACACTTTGTACTATTAGTGTTCAATACAGATAAATACTTGATAACCGCTGCCCTAACAGTTTTATCGCAAATACACTTGCAAGCTACTTCACTAACGTTGGCTGGATCGTTGGCTTCAAGTTCCAATTTTTTCAATATGTGAATATCTCTTTTAGACAAGTTATCTAAACAAGTGCCGAGGTACCTCAATTCAATTGGAAGACAGTGGCTTTGGAGTCTACACATCATCCAAAGCCGTTCGTAGCTTTTAAGTGTTTTGAAGTAAGCAACTACTTCGTCTATACAAACCATTTTCGGGCAACATCACAAATGCGAATGAATAACTAACACAACATGATAAGATTACTATTTACTAATGTGATCGATCGTTCACCAAGAACACGGGAAACTAGAAACTATAAATAATCGATAAACTCGAATAACTCGGATACAAGAAAAAAAAATTTTTGTTCGCAAGTCAGAGTACCCCTCGTCGTCTGTGGTCTGTCGAATGCACAATGGGAAGATGATTGACCAACGACAAAAGATTAACCGGAAAATTCCCTCTACACAATTTTTCTCCCACTAAACATCTGGATCATTGTTTAAATTTCGTACATAAAAATTCAAAAACAAATTCATAGTGAAAAATTAATTATTCAAACGCTATTTTAATGCAAAACATTTTTTATATGAAAGACAATCCTTATTTTTATTAATTTTTACTTTTTTAGTTTATAAAATTTGTATTTTAACATTAGTATTCGGAATGCCTACACTGTGGGTTTGTTGATGGGCACGTGCTGATATCATTTATTTTATCTGATGATAAGAAATATTAAACTGATACGATTTTTATTTGATTTTTATCATTTTTCTTTTTTTCTTATTACATATTAGCATTCAAATAATATACATTTAAATTTTTTAAGTATTGATTCATTATACTTCCACATATTCAATGATTACTTATAACATTTAATGACAGAATGATAGTAAAAAGCTGTATTAAAGGATTGTTTTGCCGTTTTGTACAAACGATAAGTTGTGTACGAAAAAACTCCACGGCAAAATATTGTTTGGAATTAGTTAGGTAAATATTTCTGCACAACATTTCCACAATACATATAATACTATAATTTTTTTATAAAAAAATACTTAGATATTTTTATACATTAATTAGATACATAAAATATTTTAATGGTGCAAGTGTTATTATGTACTAATTAGTAACAATACATTATATTGATACTTGAAAGTTATTAAATAGAAGAAATCAAATTTATTCCTATTGCTTATTGTAAACTAATTATTAACAGCCTAACACTTAACAATGACGATCTGGCTCATAGGGATACTGAGATGTTTCTAACGACCTGACATATTGCAATTTGCCATTGGCCTGACAGCTGTATTACATTATTTTTTTAAATAGTTAGGAAGTTTTGAATTTCTTTAAAAAATATATTAATGCGTCTAATACATTTTTCCAGCCTGAATATTTATCCCAGGTAATCCCTGCAGCTTAAAACTATATTTTAATATCATATTAATGTCACTTTATCTCAAATTATATTATATTTATAACCATTAAAATTAAACTTATGAGTGTCGTATTTTATAAAAATCTGTTATAGTGTATAATTTCTTTGTGTATCCTCATTTTTTTTATAAAGGAATTTCATTTAACATTACTATTTTAGATAACTACATCACGCTTTTTTCTCAAGTGCTGATGTTTGATTATATATTTAATTAGTTTTTTTATTATGAAAGTAGGTACTTGGGTATAATTTTGATTTTATATTTTTTTTCCTACATATTTTGCTTCAAATAATAATTATGTTACACACAGAAGTGTGTTCTACATATTATATTTTGTTTGCTTTTGTATGTTTGGAAATAGTATTTTTTTAATTATTATTATTCAATACCATATTAAAACGTGTATACAAAAGTTGAGTAACAGTGGATGAACTGTGTATAAAACATCAAACTTGAATCAATTAAAAATGATTTGTTGAATAAATTATGTGTATTATCATACTTCTCTTCAATATTAAGTTGTTGTTTTTTATTTTCTTGAATGTTGCTGAAATAATGTGAAAATAACTGTTCTGAAGTATAATTTTTTTTTTAATTTTTCATGAATTTTTTTGAGAATTTTTACAGCTTTAAAAAAAATTACAGAATTATAAGATAAAACATGTTAATGTAGATATACAAATTTTATTGTAAACAATATTTCGATATCAACAACTTAAGATAATGATAGATTACACAATTAATTATTAACAAATAGTAAAGTATAGTATAAAAACATGTTATGTAGATACTTAAGCAATGAGAATTATGAAAATATACTATACTCCGTATTGTACAAAGTGTTTTGTTATTCTGATAAAATATTAATAGAAATTTGAGCAAGAATTATATTTCATAGACACTATAACAATCATGTTAGTGAAATTGTAAACATCTATGAAATAGACTATATTAAATGTTTTGTTAATACATGATATCATGTTTAAATATCAGTTATGATGAAATTGGAATACACATTTTAATAGTTAAAATATTAAATAAATAAAAAAAATAAAAGTTATTTAATTTAATTGGTTAGGTGTTAGTTTATTATTTTATTTATTATTAATGATTACCAATGTTAAAACTGTAATCATTATACTTGGTAAAAAAATAAAAATCGTTATACCGTTAATATTTCTTAGTGTAAAGAACTTCTTAATGGTTTAAATCTTTATACCACAAGAAATATAAGTAAAATTTAAAATATATTAATCATGTTTGCAAAATTTTAATTATTACTAGATGTTTATTACTACTAAAAGAATCTTAACATGCTCAGCCATTGAAGACGTGCAGTTTTATTTAAAAACTAATTGATGCAATTTTATCTGAAAGTTATAAAATAATTACTATTAAAAAAAATATTGATAACCTTTCTTAAGAGGATGTTAACTAAATAATTACTATCTCTGTAAAACTCATACAAACTGTACTACTATGTTAAAACTATTTTTTTCATTTATTATTTTCTAACCAAAGTACTCCAACAACTTATTATAAAATATACTAAACGTTTGGTGTTCTATTAATGAGTTTTCAATAGTTCAAATATCAATTAACTATTTTTAACTTTAATATGTTATAACACTTATAACTATTTAAAAAAATAAAATTATATTAATTATATTACCTTATAATGAAGCAATAGATTATCACTTGGTACATTTTGTTATAGTTCATGCTTACATAATTTAAATACTTGATAAATGATAAATGGTTTTCCTATAATAAGTGTATGGAATATGGGGGAAAAAATTATCTTACATTATAATAAGTAAAATAATTTAACTTTTTGCAGAAAACATGATTTTGAAAATTATTTATGTACCTTATTGTTACATAAAAATATTAGAAGAACCGGGTTTGCTGTCAGAGCATTTAATATTGAGATAGCAACTCTTCAAGATCAAATAAGTGATATGAAAATTGGAGAAATGCGGTTTAAATTTTGGGAAACATCTTTAGTTGAAATATATAAAAATAAAATTCCTAAACATCCAGTACTCATTGAACTTTTTATGGTATGTATTAAATAAACTATAAACTATTTATTTATATAATAATAATAATAATAATTTTAGTTTTAAATACTTTTTTGTAGGCAGCAAAAACACACAAATTAAGTTTAATATATTTGAAACGTTTAATCTCATCTCGAGAAAAATATATGTTAAATTCATCTTTAAAAACCATTGAAGATTTGGAGACTTATGCTGAAAACTCTGTTTCGCCAGTATATTATTTGTTTCTAGAAGCAATGGGTAAGTATTTTTTCAATAATTTGTATGTTATATTAGTAATACATATTAGATTTTTATTTTTGACTTCCCCTAATAAGAAGTGTTGGATACTACCAAAAAAGAAAAAAATGCATTTCTGTAACAACCTTTATAAATACAATTGTGTAAAAAGGTAAACATAAATTAATACTATTTTTTTTTTTTATTCACATTACAATAAAACTATAAAATGTTTGATGTTTATAACCTCATAAATTACCATAAGAAAACCATAGACATTCTTGTATAAAATTATCAGCAATATGAAGATTTATGTATTTTAATTATTATTGAGATATTACTGTTTCTAAATACTTTAGACATGGTCACTTGTAATAGATTATAAACATTAAAGATTAAACACATATTCTTATGTATTATAAATTGTTATCAAATTATTATAAAAAATGTTGCTATCAATAAGTATTTAAAGGTAAAATTACAAAAATATGAAATTGGGTTTAAAAATGGTTAATCTAAATTTACAATTTTTAAATTATTTTATTAATATTATAATTTGATTTATATAATATATAAATTAGTATATTAAAATGAAAATACATTAAAATCACTATAAAAAATAAATATTTATTCAGAAATATACTTGGACATTATTACAGAAATTAAGGATATGACAGTTGACCATACTGTAAGTCATCTAGGTAAATGTCAAGGAATTGTAAATATTATTAGAGGTATTCCCTACAATTCAAAATCGGGACGTATATCAATACCACAAGAGGTTTTGTTAAAATATAAAGTTTCCTATGAAAATATTATAAGAAATTCAAATGAAAAGAATGTGCGTGATGCTATTTATGAATTAGCTTCAAGAGCAAATAGTCATCTAATGAAGGTAACTTAAAAATAACTTTTTATAACAATCAAAATATTATTATAATGTATATGTTAAAAATTAATTTTTAGGCCAGAAAATTGGAAAAGGAAGGAAATAAACGTATTAAATCAATATGTTTACCATTTGTTCCTCTTCATTTATACTTGGAAAAACTTCGAAAAGCAGATTTCAATGTATTTGATAAAAAACTACAAGAACGAAATAATTTATTACCTATGAAACTATTTTGGCATAAAATAGTTGGTTAAAATGATTATTTAGTCAAATATTTTTGTTTAAGTTTTTATTAGTATACTTTTGTACAGTATAATTAAGTTGACATTAAACCGCTTTTATTGTCTCCATCTTAAAAATTTACTTCAGATAATAATTTGTGTTTAATATAATTAATTTTGTTTTGTTAGCTTTATTTCTAGAGAAAAAATTATACTATTATTAAACCAAAAGATGTAAAGATTAAATATTTTTTATAAAATTTTAATTTTTAAGCAATTCATGAGCATTTTTAAATTATCATATTGTTAGGTAAACCGTAATAGCATGTATCTACATTTTCATCATTTTTCAGGAGAGCATTTTATACTATTTATTGTACATTACTCATATGATACCATATACATGATATCGCTCACTTTAGTTTTGGAGGGAAAGTAATGATTTTTTGGTTAGGTATCAACTTGTGGTGTATATGAAAAAAAGAAAGCACAAGAAGATTATACATAATAATTAATAATATAACCTAACCTTAATTTAACCAAAAATGTAGATACACGTTATTACAGTTTATCTTACAAAATGTTATAAACTCGTAACTTATTTAAAAATGTATAAATCCTAATTGCAAATACAGATGATGATTTCCCTTGGTTAAAAAATCATTTAAATTTTATCACTCTTTTTATGCTAATAACAAATTGGTTCTGAAGAACTCAAATTGTTTGTGTTGTATATTTTTAAAATTGAAACAATACATGTAGGTGTCACATCCTCTTTACTATTAAATGTTTATTAATAATGTTTTTAGTTATTTTATTAAATTTAACAATTCAAAAATTAGTGTAAAATATTTGTTATTTATTGTTTCTATGAAATAAAGTTGTTGTATTTATTTATTGTTTAATATGATCAATGATATGGTTTACCAATATATCATTAAATTAGTAGAGAAATATTGAAAACACATATTTGCACAGTTCTATCATCTTAAAACCAGTGTTAAACTATTTTTCACCCTTATTATTTATAAATAATAAGTTTTAAAATTAATGATACAATGCCTAATTTATTTTATTACTTATAATTATTTATTTATTTACAAGTTAGATGATAAAAATATAAAATCTGATTTGTAAATAAATTACTGATTCATTAGAAATGATTTTTGAACAAGATAATATCTAATCATACCAAAATGTATTCTGTATACTTACAACATTGTAAACTCAATTTAATTTTTTTTTTTTTCGCACCAATACAATATTATACCTTTATAATATAATAATTAGGGCTGGGATTTTGACGCAAATGCATCTTTTTTTCTAGTGTTTCAAAACGTTGCTCCGTAAGTATAAAATGTGTTTTGGGCGATGCTGATTAATTTAAAGTAATTTTTATTTTGCATTATTTTGCATTTTTTTATCAAAATTATCCTTAAATGCATTTTTAGGGAATTTTTTGAAGATTTTATGGCATTTTCTTAGTTTTTAGAGCATTTTTTACAATTTGTTCATAAAATGAACGAAAATTGTTGCGATTAACAAGATATTTTCGGAAAACTGACGACGCGCCACGGTAAGATTTATAAATTATATAGCATGACAATCGATTATCGCCGTTAACAATTTTATCATAGCTAGGACTTTCCGCTTAAATTATCGCCGTTATATACTTATTGGCTAATATGTACTAGCAAAAACAAGTTAAAATATTGTACAATTTTTTTTTAATTATTATTTTATAATGCTTGATTAAGAAAACAGAAATACAACAAAACAAAACAAGTACCTAACAATAACAAAAAATTATTTATATAATTTTTTAAAAATTTTTTCATTAAGCCATAATAAATATAAATGCATTTTTTGAGTTTTTTAAGTCATTTTTGCATTTTTTTAAGGGCATTTTTTGAGATTTTTTAGTGCATTAAAATCCCAGCCCTAATAATAATAATAAATAAAAATGATAGTATACCTACCACTATACTTCAAAAATCAGAAGAAATATGTACTGGTAGTATATATGTATATATATAAGATAAAATACAAAGATTTGCAACTCTCCTATAACCATAGCTTGTGCTGCAAAGTTTTTTTTGTATTCAATTATTGACAATAATAAAAATTTCTAAAATATAGTTAAAAAAAACAGCATTTGTGATTAATCATAAATTAATAGGTATGGATAAAATTAACATTATTTAAATACAATTTCAAATTATATACATATTTTAAATTATACATATAATATCTATTTATTCTAAGTATTATACATAATTTGATTACAATTTAAAAAGAACTTTTCATACCAAACTTTTTATGGTAAAAAGGTGCATTTAAATTAATATTTGTTATATAGCGTGTATTATAAAATATAAATATGATTAACATAAACAGTATTATTTTTAAATTTATGAAAAATTTAATAATCAACAAAAACAAATTTTATTATTTTAAAATAAAAAGCCTTCGAGCACTTCTGTGTTTTGAATCATACAAAAGATTTAATAATTATCTTTAAATATCTATACCTATCCTTAAAGTAAAATTTATAATATTGTGTATAAATATTTTTGCATGTTAAAATAATATAATGTATAAACTGGTTTTTTTTATTATTATTAAAATATAAAACAAAGTGTACATTGATTAGCAAATTTAGTAATTTTAATATAAATAATATATATGCATAACGTAAATTATTATTATTATTGAGGGAGTCACTCATCGATAACATCTCAGAAAATTATTTAATTATAAATTCGATCACTAAAATAGTAAATCACAATTTAAATTACGTTTTATTGAACCTGTGAGAGGGTTAATCGGGAATGTGAAGATGTATTTATATATTTTTAATGAGCGGATAAGTACATGAGTTTAGACTTCAGTTTGGCAAGGAGCGTTTATACTGCTTATAGTGGACTTCAGCTAGGTTAGGTTAAGTAGGTATGAGACATTTTAGATTCTGAACGGAGTGATGAATGTATTGATTCTACAATGATGTGTGTTTTTTTTTTTTGTTTGTGTCTGTATAGCATAACAGTTATGTTATAGTTACTAGTGGAAATAATGCTTCAATTTCAAACTTTGGGGGTGGTTTCCGATGGCAAAGTGAATATCCTTGGTGCATTATAAAGGTTAAAAATAAACATTTTCCAACAGTTTTCAAGAAAAACAAAAAAAAGTGACGGAAAAAACGGGAATTATTACGCAAAACCAGTTTTCGACCAAATCGATTTTTTTTATATGGTTGTAACTGTAAATACTTGAAATTTTCACCACATGATTAGGTACCTATATTATCGTTATTAATAAATGGCTAAATTTTGAACATATTTTGATTTTTTTTAAACTATTTATAGACCACTAAAATTTTATATTTTTCTGAGGATTTGTTTTTGAAGTGTCGATAAAAGAATTTTGGATCGCCAAAAAAACTTGAAAATTTAATACAAATTTTCTTATAAGTTGTTCTTATTGTAGTTAAAAAAATCGTTTATAGTTCAAATTTTTACGAAATATGTTGAAATCGCGAAAACTTGCAAGTAATTTTGATGTTGAAAAATCATAAAATTTTTTGAAATTTACCTGTTTGTAAAATTTTTTTTGACGGGAGCCGTTTGGAAGTTTATCTTTTTGTAAAACGGGAGCCGTTTAGGAAAATGGGAGCCGAATTGGCTACGGCGACCGAATTTATGATACCTAATAAAGGTTGGTCATGTACATCATGAAGCACCAGTTAAAGTACTGAGAGTTATTTAGCCTAGGTATATATTGCTATGCGACACAGTTCAATACAAATAATACGCCAACTGCAAAGTATTACCTAGGTACCTACTCAGTGGCGTATTTACGAGGGGGGATGTGGGGGATAGATCCCCCCTGGTCTTTTTTTTACTACTAAGTTTTATAATGTTGGTAAGTGAACCCCCCCACCGTCGAGGAAATTATGTTTTCCAACGTATATCCCCCCCTCTGGACAAAATCCTAATTCCTAAATACGACACTGTACCTACTTCCTATTGCGCATAAATGTTCTAGTCAGTAGTCTGTCGTCTTATACGCTTATGAGACTAAAATAAATAGCAGTATACTAATAGTAGTCTACAATTCACAAAAGCGCCATGGCAACCACAAAACATGACGATTTGTTATTATGGATCTACACACGAAAGTTGATGACACGCTCACTACCAGTGACACACAACTCGCAGTGGCGATGATGCGCGTCGATCAACTCGCTCCGCGTGAACTGAACTATTCACGGAGCGATGTTGCGAAATGGACGAAAAAGTTTTTGGACGCCAAAACGCTTAAACAGAATACTGTACAAGTGTTCGGCATGCCGCGACTAGTGCGACCGCCGTTTCAAGAATATTATACGGTGAGCAGATACTACGGACCAGAAAAATTTGTTCCGCTCATATACCGCGCAGAAGAAATGTTTCCAAGCTCTGAAGGCATTCCGCAGATTGAATAGTAATCTAAAATACAACGAAAAACCTAAAACATCGATCATTATACGTACGTACCTCAGTACCTGCATTATGTATATCGTGTGATAAATAAATCAATTACTACATAAGTAGGTAATTTAATATATACAATATGCATAATATGCTAATACCAACGATGTTATGTTTATTGATTAGATTTTGTTTAGTTACACTTATACTGGTTTGTAGAAAAATGCATTATCTTTAGCTCACTAAAATCATAACGTCCTTAAAACAAATTTTAAATTAGGCACCAATGAATTTATTAGTTTTGAAATTGTTTGCATTTTTAATTTATTGGGTAAGTTTTTATTTTTAATAGTTTCCGTGTTTTATTAATTACGCTTTATACAAATAGGTACATGTGTATAATATGTGTATTCATTTTTATACAATATTTTCGAAATTTTAAGTTTATTTTAATGCATTAAATTTAACCAGTCCTAGTTATAACTTAGGTATAAATTATAATTATTATTTTAGCTTCTATTGGTAGGTATACATTATATTACAACGTTTTTCGTTATCACCTATTAATATATTAAAATACACCTATATTTATTATATACTTACAAATTTATTAAAATTGCTTTATATTTTTGCTTATGAATTAAAATCATAAAACAAGTACGTTTTTGTTTATCTGTTTGAATTAAAATTAATTGAAATACAGCCTATATTATGGTATTTATAATTATAAGTTAAACAAAAAATAAAAAAATAATTCCAAGTACCTAGCTAAATATCTATATGAACCATGAAGTGAGGCCATCTTTAGGTATTTTATAATATGGCATACAATACCATATAATATCTTTATTAATAAACAATAATAATTATTATTAATAAGTCAATTTCGAATTTATAAATAAGATTATGCGACCCGCATCTGGTTGTAGCTAGAGACATAATAATATAATGTTGACCATCCCTGTTATAAAATATAGACCCGTCGGGTACCACCTGTATAGGATGAATTATTACATAAATAGGTATGAATTACACTATTGACAGTGTAGTAGAAAAGTACATTTAAAAAGTAAAAGTACCTATTTGAGAAATATTTGAAAAAACATTTTTTTCTTCTCAATTATGTATTAAATTTTATAACTCAGTTGCAGTTTTTTATCATATACCTATTTCCTAATTTTTTAAATGACAGAAAAATGTTGTTTAAGGAATATTATTAATTAAGTGCTATATGGAAACTACCAATTATAGTTAATTATTATATTTTATTTTTCAACTAATAATATCAAATACTTAACGTTATTAATTATATTAACTACCTAGTGGCTAGTAAGAAGTTATGCAAGCTATGCAAACAGCATTGAACTGTTACTTGTTAGTGTACATATTATAATCTAAAATAATTATTAAGAATATATTTAATATAATTTTATTTATAATTTAAAATGAATTTAAATTATATCATATAAATCAGAGCTTAAAATTGTGTGCAGTAGCTAATCTTAAATGTGCAGTAGCAAATTTAAAA
This sequence comes from Aphis craccivora, assembly GCA_009835225.1. Lineage (NCBI taxonomy): Eukaryota > Metazoa > Arthropoda > Insecta > Hemiptera > Aphididae > Aphis > Aphis craccivora. The sequence continues at coordinate 32,745 of VUJU01002350.1, forward strand.
GTGTGCATTACTTTTTGTACTTTAACCGAAGTTATTTTGTTTTTAATTTTAAAATGTTCAGTTATACAGTATGTCCCAGAAATCCCGTATCACCCTTAATATCTCCATGGGAAATCAATATATTTAAACGCGATTTTTTTCACATATATTTTTAAACAGTTCAAAAAAAAAAATATATATATATTAAAATTGAATAAAAATTGACCAAGTTAAAGCAAATTATGTTTTTGAATAATTATATTATAATATAAAAAAATCAATTAGGTATTTCACATTAATTTAATAATAAAATATCTATTTCAGTATGACAATACTTTTACAAACCTAATTTAAGTTTTGATTTGAATAAAAAGAAAAATAGCCGTGCCTCATTATTATTTGCTGAACTACTAACTGGTTACCTATTTTAATTATCATGTAGTGAACCTAAAGTTACAAAATTAGATATAATATTACAGTTATAGTTATTGTGATTTACAATCCGTCGTGTTCATTACCTGCAGATCTCCGTCATAAAATTGAACAAAACCTAACCTGCGACATTAAAAAATGTTAAAAACCTATGGGTCGAGAAACTTCAACACTGTGTTGCAAATAATGAAGGTTACTTCGAAAATTGTATAAAAAAAAAAAGAATTATTTTTATTTTTATGTTAATATTAATAATCATGATAATTAATAATTGATAATAATTGATTATTACTTAACTAATAATTGATTTTTTTTATTACAATTATTCAAAAACATAATTTGCTCTAACTTGGTGAATTTTTATTCAATTTTAATATATTTTTTTAACTGTTTTAAAAAATATGTTTAACAAAATGGCTATCTTAAAAATTGAAGATTTTTAAATGCATAAAAAAATTTTTTTTGAATTTTTTAAAAAAAAAAAACAATTAAATTTTATGCCATTCAATCAGAATTTCTATATTTAGTATTGTGAAAAAAATTGCGTTTAAATATATTGATTTCCCGTAGAGATATTAAGGGTAACTACGGGACTTCTGGGACATATGTATAAATATCAACTATCAAGGACTTTTATAGAAGAGTGTCTTAGATTGTATTTATTAATAAATACCAAAAACAATTATGCTACGAAATTATAAGTGCCATGTGTACTACTAAGTGTATGTTTATTATTTAAAAATATTTTCTAGTATGAAATTATAGGTGTACAGTAGCAAAATACCCTAATTTTAGGCCCTAATATAAATGTTTGTTAAATTTTAAAAATAATGTTCAAAATTAGTATCTATTTCTCTATCGGCTATCAATATAGCAACATAATATAAAATTACCAGATTTCACTCTGATCGTTTAATGTTCATTTTTAAAACAATTACAAATATTTTAAATTTTAAGTCAGAAAAACAGTAGTTATTTAAAGGAAAGTAATCCATAGTCCATACAGTATAAAACTATTAAAGTATTAAAATATACTTACTTAAATATTTGTTAATAAATCAGATAAATGATATAGATATAGTATTACCTATTTAAAAATATACTCTACGTCTCTACAACACAAATGATTTATAGGTACCTACCTAGATAGATACCTATAATATATTATTACTTTATTGATAGTAAAAAATAATTTTGTATTTCATTTAGGTATCTACTCCTGGATTTAAATATTATTTATAAACATTTTACAAACAACAAATAAATGAATGACAGTTTATTTTTATATTAAGTAATACAACATAATATTTGATAGGTAGGTAGGTAGGTAGTTCCAGAATTTAATTAAAATCCACGATTGAAAGAAAATATAGGAAAGTATTATGTAAGTAGTATTTATGAAGGGATACTTAATTACAACACACACCAGCACACTTTCAAACATTCACGATTTTGATATCGTATACCGAAAAAATAATATAAAATAAAATAGGGGAACTACCGTACAAGTTTGTATTAAAATAAAAATAAAATATGAACAGTTTTAAAAAAAAGGTTGTATCTTTCATTTATAGCTTATTCAGAATTCAACTTCTTTATGTCATCATTCAATGAATCAACGCTAGATTGAATTGCAGCAGCGTTTTCATCCATTTCCTTGCATTCCGATGACTTCTTGACATTCTTTTGATGCATTTCTTGGCAACTAATAGAAAATAATATTTAAATGTATAGATCAATGATAAATATACAATATAGGTAAATATTTATGTACATTTCATTTAGTTAATTAGATAAAAGAATGAAAGAAAAAATTAAAAATTGAATATCAAATAGTAAATAGATAATAATACAATTGTGTAGGCGAGAGTATATAGTAGGTATAGTACTATAGTAGGTGTGTCATAACTCATAAGTTAGAAATCTGACATCGAATATTGTAATTTTATTTTAAGCTCTCAGCATACATATTTAAAATGATTAAATGATTTTAATTTTAAAATGAATAATATTGTTTCTTACGCTTTGCCTAAGCCGGTGTATACATTTAACACATAATCCAATTCCTTTTGTTTATCCGCAATCTCTGCTTTCAAATTGTTGATCTTAGAACGATAATATTTGGACGATTCTTTGGATCCATGTGAACGTTTCAGTATAATCGTTTGCTTCTATAACATGAAATAAACAATTTATTTAATTCAATCATTCAAATAACATGTAGGTATATATAAATATAAATTATTCAACAATAAATTATTTATGTACTTCTACGATTTCAGTTTGCTCTTGTATTTTTTCCATCATTCGCTTGGTGATCTCGGCATGGTTTCTGAAAAAAATAATTCTTGTTAGAAAATTAAAATAACAACTTTCATTCACAAAGTCATTTATTCTTCTATATATACAACATTTGTATTTTAGTTTAAATGTTAAGACAATAGTTGTAAATTGTAATCATAAAATAATTCTTGATAGGTACAGAACAATAATTTGTTTAACAATAATAGTATATTAAATTAGGTAATAAATAATAATATGCTCAGACACATATATTTAACTATTAATTATTAACTTACTGAGCTGCTTCTCTATCCTGCATGTCTACCATGAGCGACTTACTGCGTTTTTGATTAATTTTCTTCATCAAAATTTCACTTTTAGCCTTACGCTCATTAAGTTTTTGTATCAAGCAATCCAAGCTTTCTTGAGCCGCTTTTAACATTGCTTAATAATAAATATTCATTAAACTATTATTAAATTAGTCTTAATCATATAAATGTAAATAAATATAAAATTATAATAATACTTTTATGCATTAATACAATGTTTATGGAAACTTTTTAGACTCTCAGGTCACATTAAAAAAAACTTAGGTGAACAGAACAAAAAAAAAAAATTCGATACCCTTATTTCAAATATGTTTAATTCATAAATCATAGATTTAAGAATCCAGTTTATCTATAACAAAATTATGTCACATTAATGTAAAAACGTATGGTAATCACAAATGCATTGATGTATCAAATATCAATCATTGATGCATATCAATAAATTGACCAACTACCTATGATAGGTTTTCAAAAATTTAAACCTAACGCGCGTAGGCCGAATGTATTACCTAGCGTCTATAATTCATTAAAGTTAGTCATAAACAGACAATAATAAGGAAATATTAAAATAAATTTAAATTTATTTTACAGATAATTATTGAATATTGAAACATATTATTATATATCATATAGGTATATACTCGTATATTATGCATATCAGTTAGGTAATCATTTTGAATGTTAAAAAATATAATAATAACCTATGTAAACTTTTTATAGCTAACTGTAGGTAATACTGGTAATAATTAGATATTTAAAATTATTTGATCAAAAAACAGAGTATCAGTATTTAAAATTGTTACCCTCATTTTCCTTTTTCTTTTGTAATGTTGCCTCCATCAATTTCCTAACAGCATATTTTTCCTTATTTTCCAGTTCAGCCAATTCGCGTTTTGCTCTTTCTCCTTTAATATGCATAGCTCGCATTTCCTAAGGGAAAAATTTAAAATTAATTATTTAAATCGCTCAATTATATTTAAATAATATTTAATACTCATTACTCATATTATGTAAATTGGTTAATATTAATTATTCGAAGTATATTTTATATTACAGCGATGTTCTATATTCATACTCGTGTACCTATAGATTACCTATAGATTCAACACAGAAATTTACACAATAGTATAGATTCAAAGAATCAGATGCATCATGCGTAAGTCATTTTAAACGAAAAAGTTTTACAACATATAAAACAATTAAACTAGATGTTAAATCCTGACTAATAAAATCCTATTTGTTCGATAAATTTCCTTGAAAGAAAAAACTAAAATATATTTCATAAGTACAAATCAAAGTCTATAATAGACTATAGTTAATAATAATTATAGATACTTAATCTAAACTTAAGTTTAATCACTATAATATTAATAATTAGTTCTTATTTAGTTATTAATAGGTACTGGAAGAAAATGAAGACATTACTACATCTACTTATATGTATCAAAAATAGTGGTGATATTGATGTAACAACTAACAAGAATGAAAACATTGTTGACCGTTAAGAGGACCCTATTAATTATTAAAAATTATTAGTTACTACTATTATACAAATTAAAATGCTACGACATTGGTAAAGTTTTTCCCTATGCGATTTATAATTTTGGTAATTTTGTTATAAATATCGAGAGAGTAAAGTTGTCTTGCACAAAACAGTTTTTAACTTACTATGCAATGTTACGCGTGTATAAGACAAACAACACATACGGATCTTCTTAAGATGATATTTTAAAAATAATTGTGATTTTTAGTTTGTTTATTTTTTAAAAATATTACCTATTTAGTATTTACATTTGATTAAAAATAGCCACCTTCAAACTAGCCAACTATCATCTGCTCATTGTCAATGTAGATAATTCAATAATAAACTAACTATAAACAGAAAATTCAAAAAATATGCCCTTTATACTTTTTAATACAAATATATAAACAAAAACTATAATATAGAGAACATGCTAAATAATTTTGACTTAGTTTTTAATAATAATTTATAATAAAGTTTATTTTTTCTAACAATGTTATGTGACAATATAATGTAAATTAAATTATGAATGATCTCCAAAGCCACAAGATTATGCTTTTTGAGAATTATAAGTGTTACCTACATTAAATTAATATGGGTATTTGGTATTTAACTGAATCAGTTTTTTTATGATAAATAACTAAGATATTTGCAATGTTTCTTATGTTTTATATGTGTTTATATAGAGGACAAAATTGTTAAGATAATTTTTACACTATAACTGAGTTATCATTGATAATTGATTTACTTTTTAACCATATCTGGATCAAGCTGACTAGATAGAATGATTATATAGGTAATTTGAAAAACATTAAATTTTACAATTCATGGCTCGTATATTTAAATTCATAAGTCCATTTATGTAAATAGATACTAAAATGTATTGGTCTCAATACTATTTATACTGTAAATATTACTAAAAAGGAGGTATTAACGAAATCAGAAATTAGCAGACTATAAGGAAAATTATTAAAAAAATGTATCTACGGGGTGGTAAATGAAAAACAAAGATGAAGGAATTTGGAACCACAACAAAAACATAATATCAGATTTTGGAAAATAAAAATATTGTCTGGTATATAAAGCCATAAAGAATTAGATGGATGCGCCACGTTGGTAGAATGAAAAAAAAAA
>VUJU01002351.1:3011-21439 GCA_009835225.1 Aphis craccivora
TGTTAATAATAAGAAAAAATAATATAACAAAGTAAATTATTGATCATTGAAAAAATTTCTTATACACTGAGTAATTAAAATTTTAAATTACTAATGTCAATCTACTTTGTAGAGGCAGCTTAAAATTATAATTATTTTATACACATAATAACTATTTTACTCTCATAAACAACATGACATTAATCAAATGAAATTAAGTTATATTTAAATGTATTTCAGTCATGTACAGACATTTCAAATCAGGAATGAGTTTTTAAAATATTACATTATAAAGGAAATAATTTTTTATATAACAAACAGATTTTAACCTTATAAATTATTTATTTTCTTAAACCCATATTATTTCTTTTTCCTTACTAGTATTCAATCTTTTCGTTTGGGTTCAAAAAAATACTGAATTCCTTCAAGTATATTATCAAATATATATATATATATATATTTATATATATATGTACATATATTATGAAAAATAAAATATAAATGTCAATACATCGTCCTAAAACTCATTCATTTTATAACTAATGTAAAACAAATTGTATTTAAAACTAAAGAAAGTTGTATATTATTACTCGTATTGTTATCGATTATAATTTTACTATTAAAAAAAAAAAAAATCTTGAATAAGGTGTCTTAAAAATGCAATATCAACGCAAATCTTAACATTAGAATAAATTAAGTTTTTGAATACAGTCACAGCCATATTTAATAACATATTTTTTATAAAAGTATTACGTTCGTACAAAATCCTGAAATGGTTATAATAATTATTGATTGAAAAAACATAATTATGCTTATGGACTGTTACTTAGGTACGGTAAAATATGGTTTATAATTAAACGAGTATATTCATAGATTACTACAACCCTGCTCCTTGTATAATAATTAATTTATTGATAAATCTCTATTAGGTCACCACTCCCTATACAAACTCCACATAATATTTTTTTTTGAAATTCCAAAGCACATTGACTATATCGTTAGCCAGTTTTTAAACAAACCAAAAAAATAAACATAAATATTAGGTACTCGAATAATATTATTACACAACTCAGCTTTACATAACCTAACCAAGAATATGGCGCATTGTAATCTGGGCTCTAACTTGGTAAATTGTTCATTTAATTTACAGAAAAGTCGTATTAAGTCTAAATATTCCCTTGAGCTCTTACGTAGTAAAGTAGTATATCTACGTAAATATAATACATTAGGTAGTTATAACGCAACGTTATTACACATTATATTTATATATACGTCTTATACGCCATAATGCTATACATATAAACCAATATCGTAGCTTTTATTTTCTAAAGAGTCTAACTCTCCCTCAAATGCATTACTCCTACATAACAAGTGGACGTCAAATATATACGAACCTGAAACAGTTCGTCGGGATCGTCATAGAACTCGTGCAAGTAACTCTTGACGCCGAAACCCGTCAGCCGTCTGCCTGTCCGGGCGTGGTAAGGTAACTGCAGGACGTCGTCTCCCTCGTCGCTCACCGATCGCCGTTGCTGGTGATTATTTTTTTTAGACCGCTCGGCCAACGGCGAATGAGACGGCGACGGAGAGGACGAATTCGTGACGAAACTCACACGGTTTGTATTGCCCGATTTCTTGTGGTTGTGCACCAATATCCCCTTGGCGGCGGCGGCGGCGGTAGTGGTGGTAGTGACGGAAATGGCGGGCACACGACCCTTTCTAGCTCCGGGCACGGGACTTGAGCTCGGGACTTGGGTCGCGGAATCGCCATCGTTATCGGACGTCATGTGAACGGTCAACACCGGTGGGCCACTGAAACACGCCCGCGTAGGTACGCCGTCAGAAGTCTAAGTTCATTTTTAATAATGTACATTCTAATACTATGTTAGGTAAATTACGCTATTATAAAATAAAGGAAATGATAGCGGAACATGAACACCTCAAAGTTCACGATAAGCTCTTCAAAAAATCAAAAATTTGATTTCAGCTGCAACCGGTCGACAGCGGTGTGACTGTATTAGATTCTGGGTCAAGCGATGAATTTACTGATTTAAAAATGTTATTTTCTTGTTTTGTTTTGTATGTGTATACGGTAAGTAGTTGATAAAATGCTTCGATTTTCAACTCTGAGGGTAGTTTTGGATTAGATTTAGTTTAAAAAAGAAGTCAAAATTAAAAATTCCTAATATTATTTATTATTTTTTTTTAATAATCGGGTAAACTAAAAAAAAAATAAAGAAAAGGGACAATGCAAACTACTTTATGGTTTGAAATTCATAAAAACTTTTCTTTTTATATATATCAAGTTTTTAAAATATAATACAATAAGATCTTCATACATAATTCGCACTAAAACTATAAAATATGATAATAATAAAATTATAATTATTTATTTAAAGGAAAAAAAATTACAATGTTCATTATTTTGTTATAATTTAAAAACATTACTCATGTAAACTTAAAACTTTTACGTCTTATGAGTTTACTGAACGCAATGTCATTTTTTAATTTCTTTAAGATATTAGGTATTTATGCCATGAACCTATTTTTACTGTTTGATGGTATTTATATAAAAATATGTTGTTACATTTTGAGTTATGTAAGTTGATATGGTATGATATGAATATATTATATATTATTCCAATAAAAAAATACTAATAATAAAATGCAATATTTTTGGAAAAAAAATAGATGAAACTACTGTAATACAAAAAGTAAATTAAATAACTTAAATAGCTATATTAAAAAAAAAAAAAAAACATCATAAAATATACTTATTGATATAAATATATATATCATTGAATTCAAATTTAACACACCTATTATAATAATAGTGACCAACTCGATATCTATAAGCAGAGCAGTATTCACTTACTATGTTTTAAATTCTATCATTAAAATATATACTATAATATTCAATATGTATACGTGTATAGCATATAGATAGTATAAAATTAATAATTTCATACAAAATATACATAATGTATTTATGTACCTAATTTAATCATACACAATTCTAGCGACAATCCACCATTATGGTTTTAGTTATATGCTAATGCATATCATGTGTTGTAGTGGTGGGCAGGATAATCGAACGAAATGATAATAATATGTACAACAATATAAGTTTTCTTTGGAAATTCAATAGAAACAACAATTTATAAAATTATTATCCTTATACTACATTAGTTGATTAATTGTTGGATTATTTATAAACACTTATTTAACGATATGAGTAAGGTTTGAATCTGAATAACATATTCAATGAAATTTATTTGAATTCCGCAATGAATAACAATATATCTATTGCACAACAAATCAGATAGGCATTGACACTAGACTTTCAATATAACATGATTTTTCTCAAGTTCCTAAAAATAAATTTGCATTTACATAACCTAATTTAATATAAGAAATAAAAGCTGCCACTATAAATCATTCATGTAAAAAGGCAAACTTTCATTGTAAATAATTGTATACCAATGGTCACATCAACCAACATATTGTATGATCAACAAAAAAAAAAAATTGAAAATCGAATTTAAATATTTAGCTTTAAATACAATTAATGTATTTTGACAAAAATAATAATTGTTTGGAATATTAATTTTGTTAATATAAATATTATATTGATAGTGAATTGTAGATAATTTACATTTTACCTACCTAATTATTACTTCCAATAGTATGTAATATATAGGTACTAGTCAATTGCTAGAGGTTTAACCAAAATTGGTATCCATCCCCATTACTTTTATAAATGATAATATACGTATTCCAAAGCAATTTATTTTAACTGTTATAGGTACAACAATATATTGGCAATTTGGCATCTACCGTTGATTTTTCAATCATTTACGCTATAATACCCCTATGTATGTTGTTTTAGACTTTTTTATTCTGACTTTTATATTTTATTTTTGAAGGATTTTATAAATCAGTAAGTTTATATTCACAATCGAAAATCAAATTAAACGCAGTCTGTTTTGTAGTAAGTACTTAAGAATGTATTCGATAAATACGTGAATACTTATAGTAATAATGTACGGTATAGGTATGTAAGTCACATGTGACCTACATTCGAGTATAGCTGTTAAATTAATGCAATTGAAAATAAATAAGCACATATTTACACATTTGGGAAACCTTTTGGTGGACTTAAAACAATATTATATACCGAAACCATTCTTACGTATATTTCCGGAAATTTAAACAACATACATCGTTTCGCGTTACAGTATACGATTGCAGTATAAGTACTTATATATTGAAGAATATTTGTTCATTGTTACAGGAATAAACGAGATGATTATCATCTGTCGAGTAGATACTAAGTAAAAAAAAATGCGCTTGTATAAAGGGCATTATACCAAAACAATTCAATTTTTGACGAATAGTGCAAAATTTTCAGACACACCCATTATATGACTATAATATAATACTAATAATATAATAATATAATACCTATCATAATAGTAATGTACCGAATTATAATATTATAGTTGGTAGGGACTAACTCCAGAACGCTTAGGCGAGGTAGATTTTTACCATGTCAGCAACGGTTATTCAACTTTATAATTTATATCATACTAAAATATATGTCTTTTACTTCGAGCTTGCTTTCAACGGTGTTTTATTAGTCCTATGTGAGTGTTATATTATTTACTGGTATTACACAATATCGCAGATGTACGCACCTGCTGTTACCGTCATCACCATCCGTACTGTCGTCGCCGTCCGATCGTCGACCCGCTGTTGCTGCGGATACCTCCGCTCGCACCACCACCGAAGTTCCATTTGCTGTGTGCGATCCGACCGCACTCGAGTCTCCCGATGTCCAGAAACTACAAATTAGGCAATGGAATAAGAAATTGGTTGTAAAAGTCATAATCATTAGTTATTGTATACCTATAAAGTATTATGTTATTTAACATTATGTTTGGTCGTTTACCTTGCAGATAACAATAATGTTCTAATACGAGCGAGAGACGGATATGACTAAATAGTAAATATTATGTGGTCCTATTATGCATCGTGGGCAGGTAATGCAAAAGATTATAAATCAATAAATACCCATCAGACCCCTTGAGACAGATCTAACTCGCCCCCCATATTTCGTTTAAACGTCATTGGGCGTAAGTTATTTATTTATTTTTTTTTATTGTACCTACTTGAATAAAATACCGAAGGTGCCTACCCGCGTATAGTGGATCCACAAACTATATATATATAACTATAGGTGCAATGTGCATATATTATATAATATCACATACCGGCTATGGTTAACAGCAATGTCGCTTGATGAATGTTCGAATTATGATAATATAATATAATTTATCTTATTTTAAAAACGCAGACTTCATTCGATTTCTTATGGATATTATACGTGACATTACGGTTTAATATAATAATAATATTTACCATATTAATGCGTATAATATACTCGTAATAACGTGCTGCGATAAACTATAGATATTTTATGTATACATAATATATATAATAATATATGTATATATATATATATATATTATTATATATATAAATAGTATAATGCATGTTTCATAATATAACCGCAACGGAATTTAGAAAGCCATAAAGTTTAGAGATGTACTTCTTGAGCTGATGCAGTTATTATTTTTATAGTATCTCAAATTCTCCAACGACTCGAACAATGACTGAAATACATGAGTATAATATTACAAATAGTCGCTAAAATTGTGTGTATATATAGCAATGGTCGCTGTACGAAGAATATCGCTAATGTAATGTGTTCAATCACACGACATTTTTGAAAGGTTAAAGGTTGTACACATACATTGTTATGGCGTAAAAAATACACATATAATGAATTACTGACGTGTAAAATGTATACATTATAATGTAGGTACGCATGACATCAAATTAATATTAATGAATAGCCGGCACTTAACTTGAATCGTACGTGTTTTAATTAATCTATAAGAAACTTGTGTGTTGTCTGTTGGTGTTTCATTTGTCTTAATTAAAAAGTTTGAAATAAACTTCAATATTGTACGTTTTATAGTGTTTCTTTACTAACCAACATGATTCCCATTATTTATTTATTTATTTTATTATATACTCATTACTTATTACTTATTAAATATTAGTTAGGTATTGCTTAATATATCCTACCTATAATGTTGTGTTTCGACTTATAATTAATGTATCTATTTATATTTTTTGACATTCGTATATTTTAGAAATACATAGTTTCAAGATTATAAATTTCCCTTTTTCTATGAAACTAATAATTATTTTATTTTATGATACAAATAAAATAAATATGAAATATGCGTTACAATAATGAATACATTTTTTTCAGCACTAATAACTTGTGTGTAATCATTATTTACATAAGAAAATTCAAATTGGTTTTAAAAACCAATTTAAATTTAAATACTTAATTATACAGGAAGCCAATCATTTACTTAACTTAACTTAACTTCATACTTATTCCTATAATAAAACTTAATCAAACTTTTAAAGTAAAAAACAATAACTAAAATATACCTCATTTCATTTTATCATTATAATATTCTTGAAAATTTATACATCTAAGTATATAAAACTTAATATCACCTTTAATAAAGTTGCACAATAAATTTGTACATCATAAAATTGAGAGGACGTTGCTCGTCATAATGCACGTACCAGATTCTTAATACAGTTTATTTATAGTTAATAACAGAGAAAATTTACTTATTATCGAATTTGTATAATAACTGTGCTTGAGTGAAGATTTTTTTTTAATTTTAATTTAAGATGAGTTAGTTATAAGTACTTAAATAATTCATGTTTACAAATTCATATAGCTCAATTTAAAATAAAAATATGAATAAAAAAAATATCGCTCGAGCATAATTTATATTTTCTTTTAAAAATGCAGTAATAAGTAAATTTGTTTTAATTATAGCTAACATAATAACTGAAGTTAAATTTCAATTTGATGATTTCTGATTTTCTATATTATACGTGTAGACATATATGTAAGGTACAACACGCGTCAACATGTCAATACAACGGTGAAGTTCTCTTAACCCTATTAATCGGTAAAGTTACTAAATAATGACATTAATAGTTTTTTGAATGTTAAACAGTATTTTTGTTTTATTTTTAATATAAAAATATAATTTTTTTTCAGTTTATTTACAGTATTTTGAAACTTTTATTTGATCTCGTAAGATTATAAAAAATATATAGTTTTAACTACAGTAAAATCAAATATACTCGATAAAATAAAGATTATAAATTCAAGAAGGTTATTTAAATATTAATTCTTAGTTTAAGTTTTCCTGAAATTTCGCATTATATTATAGTCCTTTAGAAATAAATCGATCGAAATATTACATATATTTTGTTGTTTTCTTATTACTATAGTCTATTATTAGGAAGTATTTCAATATTTCTGTAACATCTATGTATGATTCGGTTTAGAAATACTCTGTCACTGGTACTGAGTCGCGAATGCGTTTATAATCTATCTGTTTAAGTCATCAGAAAGTGGCCTACAATATAGTAATATAATGTAATAAGCTATAGGTATTAGATGAATGCCTTGGGGCATACAACATCGGAACATCGGATCATCCAGTTAAGGTACAGAAATGATATGAGACTAGTGACTACAAATCCCGCTGGGATGGCCTATTACCTTTCGGAGAAATTTCCCATTCTATACTCGTAATAAATTGAGTAATGTTCAAAATACGAATTCTTACAATTTGCTGTCACTTATAATTATTAATCAATAAATTAAGTATGAGTATTAAGTCATAGTCAAGTATTTTTTCAAATTTCATCGCCTGATGTTTGTTTTATTTTTTGTATAGATAATTTAAATTTGTAGATATATTTGTCATTAATTAACGTTTCAAATTGTATAAAAAAAGTCTAATAAAAATTGGATGTAGGTATATAAGGTATAATATATAGAATTATTACGAGTACCTATATAGCTTTTATGTATGCGTTTAATAAATACTACCTAATCGGTTCCTACCACAACATGTCATTATTTCTAACCACAGGAAACTAGGTACTAGGTAAGTACCTAGTATTCAGTTAGATACATTGTTTAAAAGTTTACCTACTAGTAAATTTCAATTTATGAACAGATAAAACCCAATTATTTATTTATTTAAAGTTTTCACTCCACTAACCACCAATTACAAACTTAATCTATAATAGTCATTAGTCATGCATTATTCTTATATCAATAAAGGATACCAAATTAGAGTGTATGAATTTGTAGCCATAAACTACAGTAAATATATAAATAACATGTAATATATTATAAAATCAATAAATTATTAAAATATATAAGTACAAAAAAAAGTTCGATATTATTTAAAACTATTTTAATAGGTAATTAAACACTGAAGCGTTTCAAAATAAGAAACTATAATTATCTATGTACATGTAGGATAAATAAAGCGTAATTTTAATATAAATAACACCAAGTTTCCCTGATTTAGTGATGCTTATATTTACTACCAAACAAATTCCAGGGATCAAATGGAGCTTCAACACAATTCTGTTTGTAATTATTTTTTTTTTACTAAATATAGTATTAAGTATTACAGTTTTTAGAAAATGTATTTTAAAATAGTTTGTGTAAATTACAAATAAATAGACATTTTGTATAATATACAAAATATTTTAAAATGTATGACGTCATACTATTCCTACATTTTTTAGTTACTAATAAAACATTAATTTAGACCAAAATATTTAGAAAGTACCATATTCAATATTTTTGTGATTTAAGTTAAATACACAACTTTATTTTTATTTTTCATATTATAATCCACAATCTGTTACAATTCAAAGAATATATGAAAATGATGATTGAATCGTATGTCTTTATTTACGAATTTAAGAAACTTTCCAGTAACCGCATAAATACATAGGTAACTGAATAAACAATAAATTAATGTAATAAAACATGCATTAATTTCAAACTTACATAAGACAACTAATATTTTCCTAATTTGATATTTAATTATTCCACATCGTCTGTCACCTTAATAAGTAATTTTAAACTTTAACAAAGAAAATAAGATAATAGAATTAAAAAAAAAATAATAATAAAAACTGGTTAAATGTAGATATTATAGCCTTTGAAGAAAAATCGAATTCATAAAACCAGAAAGAATATAAATGTTCAATAATTAATAATTTTAAGAAGATGAAAACAAATGGCAAAAGAATAAGGGTGAGGATATGAAGTATATAAACCATAATATATAGTGTATACATATGTAGACATAAAATATTATGAATTATTAATGGTACACTTTTACGGTTTATAAGTTTATAACGTTAGTTTAATAACATAGTTTTTGAATTCAATGAAAATTATTTAACAACAATAATATATATACGTATATGTACGCACGTTGTATGGTGTGTGTTATGTTTTATAAGAAATAGCAGATAGAAAATGTGTTAGGGACAAATGGATTACCTCATCAGTTTGAATAAAACATATCGTTCAATAAGATTCTATACAAAAAGTTTTTTTGTCGATACGTTGTCGACAAAAAAAATACAAACCGTTTTTTTTTTTTTTTAGAAATTTAACAATTAAATATATATTTAGTCATGTTCAATCTGTTAATTAATTAAAATAACACAATAATTAAATAAGTTCCCCGATTTTTAAGCTTCAAAATATAGAATTAAAATTAAAACTTAATTTTGATTTTCATATAATTTTAAATTAAATTAAATTCTCTAAAGTAGGCGTTAAGCAATATAAAGTCAAACGCGTGGGTGTATTAAAGTTGTTTATTAAATACTTAATTAAAAATAACTCTAGTTCTAGCTGTATATTAAACGAATGTTATGTACTTATAGTATAATGGGTGTATTAATATTATTGATTAAAAGTAAATAATATAAAATGTGATGGAAATTATCGCATGAATGATTTTTTTCTCATATTAAACAGTACAGTAAGATTTGTTTGTCATTATTAAACAATTTCCATGATCACATATTAACATATTATATTAATATATATATATATAGATATTACTGCTTGATTGTTTTTTCCAAACGCCTAGAAAAACTAGGAAGTTGTCCCTGAATATTTCGAACAACGTATTTAATAGTAATACTATTTAAGCACCGCAACAAAAGGCCTGGCCAACGGTGGTATTAGTTAATATTAGGCTTAACATAATATTAAATAGAACAATTTAATTTGTGTTTATTAAAGGAAAGAATAATAATTAGTCTACTTTATTATCTATTCATTGAGTAGAAATATAATATTTCAAAAACACAAAAAAAAAAAATCCCCGTCATCAGTATGTTAGTATTCATAAATAATCCTTAAAATACAATGAATTGGAAAAAGTTAAACCTAATAATAATCTTTTAATTGTATTTAAAATATCGTTTGTTCAGGTTGTTAAGTTAAGTAGTATCAGTCGTATAATTTATCTTTTTTTTAGTATAACATACTATTTTGATAAGTAAGATACTGATCAGTTTAAACTTAAAAAAAAAATTAAGTATAGATACGACATATACAGCTAATGGTGTATATATAAATAAGCCCTATTAGAAAAAAGCACAGGCCATTTCCCTCGAGATATTTTATCTTGAAAATTAACTCCAAATAAAATAAATGACATTAAGGCATGAGTAAGAAATTTAATTAGTGTAAAACTTTTCAGCCAACTTCTTTATTGAAATTGCATGTATATCATATGAAGTTTATGAAACTTAACATCTCTTAATAATATCACATTAAATTAACTTTATTTCTTTAACTATTACTAATAAGGTTGATTAAATCAAAAAATTCAAGTAAAATAGAAAGATTTTAAACGAAACAATGGCTAAAATAAATATTTTCACACTTTTTTAATGCCACACTCCACATAATATATTATTTTACTATCTTGTTTTTAAAAAGAAAAATATAAAATGTTTATTATTAAATATATATATATTGTTATCGTATTCTACATAGTTACTTTAGTACTTTTTTAGTTGTATATCTAATAATAATATTATTACATATTAATCATAATATACATAATAAATTATTATATTTATAAATAAAAATAGTAATAGCCTTAAATAAATAATAAGATAGACTTATAAAACTAAAGCAAAATTATAAATACTTTTTATTCTTTAGTCAAGTTATGAAAAGTTTCGTGTGTTTTTGTTAGTTAGTTTTGAAACTATTCTATATTAATGAACTAAAAATGATTAAATTTGTATTTTATATAATACAACTTATATTTTGACAAAAACATTTGCATTAATATTATTAATTGTTTTTGTATTTATTAGTGATAGATAGTTATTCAAAATAAAAAAGAAGGAAGTCGCTTTACTGTGTAGGTTGTATAGGTTGTAGGTTTCAAGTGTCATCTTTATTGCAGAATAGAACTTTATTACAATAACATCAATGATAACATTTCAGTTGTGTTAATATTAAATTCAATAAAATAATTTCTCAACGTTTTCTTATGAATGATTACAGTGCTTCCCCCGCCGATGACTTAAATTTATCAGATGGACAACTGCCTATATATACGCCACTGAATACTGATAGTAGTAAAATAACTTTAAAGAAAGTAAGGAAAAGAGACTGAACATGATCAAGAATACATACAACGCTATTTTATTGACCTATAAAAAGCTTTCAGCGCCATAAAGTGGTGTTACTTTATTATATTTATATAATTATTTAATTACTTACAGGAAAACGTTTAAGATACACAAGATACTCATTTCATAACCAATATAGTAAAAAGATGAATAAATGACCGTAATGTGATAAGAAGATGATCATAGGAAAAATTATTGTGATGGCTATATACAATGGGCATCAATGGAAGTTTATATTACCACTACAAAGTATATAAGTGTGTAACTTTTAGAGAAATAAAGAAGAAGACTCGTAGTATGGTTGAAGTTGAATTGACTTTTGATAAAAGCGTTACATATTATATTATATTATGAATGATTATTATTTATTGTACTGTTATATAATACATTATTGTAATTAATAGGGCTGGGAATTTGTGCCCTAAAAACACTAAGAAAATGCCCAAGGTATTATAACGGTTTATGAAGTTGTATGGAATTTCAAATGCAAGATAAGATTGATTGACATTGATTATAAAATGTTATTATTATTAAAATATATAATTTTAATTGTGAATTCTTCAGTTAAAAATATACTTTACAACTATTTTACAAATATTTTCAAATATTGATTATAATAAACTGTATAATTCAGAATAACTAATAATACACCACTTTAAACCAACTAAACTATTGGGTTCTCTATATAAATTATATTAGCATTGATTTCATAACATAATAAACACTAGAAGATAAAATATGTATCACTATAAGCTACATAAAGTTGTTTTAAAATAATACAAAAGCAATTAATAATCATGCCGATTTTTAAACTTTAATAAAACACTAAGGATTGGCAGACCACATAATATACTCATAATATTTATAGTAACTGCAAGAAATATCGAAAGGCAGCACAATGAGAAAAGATAATTGTTAAAATTACACTACAAAATAATTTATATATTTCAATGATTTTGACGAATTGTATTAATATTAATTGAACCAATATAAGTGTTTATAAAAAAATCGTGACTTTATATATTCGATATTTTTAGAAGCGATGTGGACAACTTACGAGGAAACTATGAGAAATATTACATTGTCAAGCTTTTTTGCTCATAAACAAATTTTACCATACATAAATAGTAAACTCTGAAATATGATTATCCGAGTGTTCTGAATATTTAGAACTTCATACTTTTCAAGTACCTAAACGAAAAGTACAAAAATATACGCGTTTTAAATAAAAAATAATTTTTTTCAATGTAAAAATTATTAAGTTATTATCTAACTGTCCTAACCTATGAAATTATGAATAGTTAAAAAATTGATTTTACTAGTTAAAAAAAAAAATGAAATAATAATAATAGGTTACTATTGTCTATTGAAATGTTATTCAAATATTTTAAAAAAAATTATGAGAAATATTATTGTGTTCATTTTGATATTTATTAGTAGTGCAGGTTTATGCAAAATGCATACTTACTTTATTATATAATATATACTGACATTATAAAAGTTACAAAATTAACAACATTTCAATTATGAACATTAAGCTGGTTAGTAAAAACCGTTCTTTAAGTATTAAAAATCCATACGTTAGGTTAAAATCTTTAACTTAATAATTTCAATATTAAATAAATTATTTTTTAAATTTTAAATTTGTATATTTTTCATTTATTGTATGAAGTTTTAAATTTTCTAAAACTAGGTTCTAATTTCTAAAATATTGATGTCGTGAGGTGGTAGGATAAAATTGTTAAAATAAAAATTATACGAATTGTACTTTTATGTATTATAAAAATCAATATTATGTTGCTCAAAAATAATAATAACTGCAAATAGACTGATAAATATTTACCTAATCATGATAAATTTTATTTTATTAATTTGTTCATAATACTCAGTTACAAATATAGATTTAGAATTCACAATTTTTTCATTTTGAATAAAAATAATTTATTACGAGTATACTGAATACTTGTATAATGTGCTCTTCAAAACGACTCATTGATATATTTTATACTCTTAACATTTTACTTCTCTTCAACCATAAAAATATAAAATAAAATATACAAGCTACTAGGTATTATTAAATACGAATTTCCTACTTAAAAAACTACAACGGATTTAGTAACAACTATATAACGTTAGAAATAGTATGCATTTATAAGTTGGTGTACACATTTTAAATATTTACACTGTGTAGTATTATACACTTCATTTCGTAATTAATTTTTTGTTTCAGGTTTGTAAATAGATGTATTAAAAAATTCATAACTTATAGAACTTTTCCCTTGACGTTTTAGCTCAATAAAATAAAAATAATTACCAAGTGACCAAGTGTAGGCAACAAACCTTCAACCATTATAATAAAATAAATAAGAATCTAAACTTGAGGTTATTATATATAAGTAGACATGTTCGAAGTTCTTAAATTGTCAAATAAATGAAAGCGAGGGGATAAATATAATGGTTACAAATAAGCATAAATATAAGTTTTAAATATTAATTGTAGAATGTAGATGTTTTAATATGACAATTTTTATTTTAATAAAAAAATAGCGGACATTCAATTATAGTTGACTATATGACTTAATAATGACGACTAGTAGAAAATGTTGATAAAAAAAAATCTTTGCAATATATAAATATACTTATTTACTAAATATGTTTTTATTAGGTAGTCAGGTAGATTATTATAATCGTTATTTTATACTTAACATTTTTAAAATAGTGTTTAGTTTTCTACAAACCAATAATATTGATTAATTTTATTCAGTTACCTGAATATTGATTACATTTAACGTAATAATACATTTGTTTTGTATAGAGGTCTCAGAAATCAAATCTCAGATTGTTGATATAATGTTTATTGATTTTGCTAAAGGTCAATCACAATATTCTTCAGGAAATACTTTATAAATCCGGTTTTGTCGAACTAATTTTGACACGGTTCAAGTCATATTCGAATTCGAAAGATTGGTAACAGTGGGTAAACATTTATGGAATATGTCTATGATTTTGATTATCACCTCTAGTGTTCCTGAAAGCGGATATTTGTTTACTTACTATTTGCACTGTTTATTAATGTTATCAAACTATAATCTCGGATAACTTAACAATTTTCCACCACGTTACTTTTATTTCAAAATTTTCGTGTATTACAAGGTGAACTCAATAACCTAGTATCGTTATTTAATTGAATAATACTCATAACTTTCAGTCAAAGTTTTCCATGAGATATAACCATATAACTCAATAATAATCTATAATTAAATGGTATTAATTATCATACTAAAAGACTTTGGTATTTTTCTAACCACTAGTTTTAATTACAGTTCACATACTCTGTCTATTAGTTGTGAGGTATTTAAAGTGTGAGTGTTTCTTAATCATAAATTATCATTTATCAGAGTTAGAATGTCTTATTTACTCTGCAAGGTTCTGCATAATTCTCTCAGTTAATTTAACATTTTTAAATGATTCCATCCTTTAGGACCCATATACAGCCACCAAATCATAATTTTAAGAATGAGTACTAATATGCTTTCTTTCCCTTGTTGTTCTTTTCAAAATGTTCCATAATATGTTCATAGCCCCATTCCCGATTCCTCATATATTAGGGTTTGTCAACGCTAACCACGATAGCCAAATTGATACAAACTTATATTACTATAAACAATTTTAAATGGTTCAACCAATGGCCTATAACCTTCTTTTCCGTTTTACAACTTCTGCGTTATATTCCAACGTAATATTCCACTCGTTCCTTTTAATTGTTAACTTCATCTAGCTAATAAGTTTCTCTAATCAGCTCACTGCTTAGTTCACGATAATTTCTACCTAATTAAATCAATTTTATTTATTTGTGTAATGTTCTGTGATCATGAGCCCTGACCATTATTAACTAATAAAATAAAATAACCTGAACAGTAGACATGCATTTAGTTGAAAATATTGTCCAACATAAAAGTAACTATTTGACCACTTGTCTACTCATCAATAAGTTAACGTTAGTATGCCATATTATTAAAATGAATAAAAATCATTTAATGTTAATTTTTGAAATAACAATTCTCTTTTGAACTATTTTTCTCATTAAATTCAGTATCGTATACTTAAAACTAGGCCTTGGCTGTTATTATTTATTTTTTGTATTTTTAGCAACTGATTTATTTCAAATCCAAGTACGCTTTTATCATTATGACAAATCGGATGGCTAACGAGGATGAACAATGAACAAAAGTAAAATGTATTATTGAATAACCATGGCACCGGAAGAGTGACAAATCGATAGGTATCATACTATTAACAGTGACGTTATGTTACAGACGTTGACACGTTGTATACATTTTAATATTTAATCGACATTTTTACGGATAGCAATTTTTTAAATATTTATCACAACACATTTAAAAGATAAAGACATAACAAAATTACACCATGGTACTTGTAAAAACTATTTATGTAATGATAATATAATAATATGAAAATAAAAAACTTACATACAAGTTTTCGATAATATTTTAATAAATCATTTTACACCAATGACAACTTGTTCATTGATATTATATATAGATACATATAAATATATATCTATAATATAATGATACATCAAAAATTCCCATTAACTCACCCTCCCCTCACAACTAAACAAAAAATGTAAAATCGTTTCAAACTGTATAGGTATCTTCACTACAACAAATATTTTTTTAACCAAAGATATTTTTAATATTAAAAGGCTTTAGTACTAACAAATTCAAAAATTCAACACTGTAGCTGTTTTACATAAATCCCGATTTTCTTTTACTTTTTATTATTATGTTGACAATAATCCTGTAAAGAATCTATCAAACCGCTCCATGAAGCTTTCAAATTTAATATATCGATTCACCGAAACATGAGTACTTATCTACTTGTTAAGTTTTATTATTTAAAAGTATAAAATTATTTTTTAATTTTTTAAATTTTATAATGCTTTTAACTTTTACATTTATAATCAAGATATCTACTTCAAAAAAGGTGATAATATTACATCATGAGTATTCAGAATTCAAATAACTTAGTTACCAATTTTCGCAAAATATTTGGTAATTATTGATATTATACAATAGTCAATAATAGTAATAATAACTATTTAAACTAAGTTCCATATTATCATAATTTAAATATTTATGAACTAAAAAAACTTATTTGTTTTTTTATAATTATTTTATTATATTCATATAATCATTATTTTTCAATATTCTAATATAGACTTACAGTAAAATAAATATGAAAAATGAAAAATGCAATGTTTACCTCATAAAATGTGAAAGTAATTATAATATCCTGTTAAAAAAAAAAAAAAAAAAAAAACATAAAATAATTATAGGTATTAGAATTTTCTTATGACTAATAAAAAATGTTTGTTTTATTGTTGACAATAACATTAAGCTATAACTTGTAATAGGTAATTATTTACATAAATATACACACAAATTATATAGAAAGTTCAGATCAATGGTAAAACAAAATTCATTTATATAGCCGGATTAAATCTTAGGTACATTTAAAATATTATAAGAACACTGCTAACGTTATCTTTTAAATACATTCAAAAGTGCACTTAATACCATTATAAAACTATATAAAGTCATAAAGAAGAGCTATTCAAAGTTTAAATTATAACGTCATCATGCTAAATATATTAAAATTTTAAAACGCCAGAAAAATGTAAAAAATAAGAGGGATTGAGTTAAGGGTGTAATATTTATTATACAAGATATGAGATAACTGCAGACGACAGCAAAATTCGTTTGAACTTTGTAAACGGTGTATATATGTAATTATTTTATATTTTATCCAAGAGCTAACGGTTTAGTCTACGTTAAACAAATAAATTGACCAGAGATAATTTTAATTACAACCCATTCACGTTTATTACACTATTCAACTATTGGCTACATTTACTAGGTTTAGGTGGTAGGTGACCTTTACTGTTTTCAGTAGTCACGAAAGCACCATTACCAAACAGTTTACATAGCGTTCTAAATAGTTTAGCAAATGGCTATTGTTAGTAACTGCTGTTTATAAGTTATGACAATAAATTTATTTCCATGTTTTCATTCGAACATTCATCCCTCATGTGTCCCCAAAATGATTGAACAAAGCATACAATATATAATATATTTTCATAAATTGCGTTAATTATGGAAATTAATTTACCTACCAAATTAAATATAATATTTCGTGTATCGAAAAATTTACTTCACTGCATATAATCAAAATCTTAAGGTACCACTGTTATAGCTTAAGATATTTGCTACAAAATAATTATACATTAAATCATTAATTAATTTACAATATTTCATTGGGCCTTGTGTATTTAAATATTAAATATTTGTAATATAAATTTAAAAACTGCAATATGTAACGTATATGAAATTAGTAAAAATCACGCAATATACTTAATAATTTTTTTTTAGACTGAAAATTTTTACAATTAAGTTAGTGATTCAAAAAATTATTTAAGAAGTCAAAGAAAAATAGAACAAAAATCGATTAAATATAATATAATATATTCAATCTTTATTATATTATTAAACCGTGAGGCGATTTATTGTGACAGTTATATCTGAAGTTCTACCGGGCCGATTTTTACGATTTTTTTTTAACGAAAGTACTCGGTGCGTAAATGAGCCATCAAAAGAGAAAAGTCAAAAAAAAATAATTATTTAAATAGATATTAGAAGCATAAAGTTTGCCTGTTACGTAGACTATTATTATTATTATTTTATTTTCGGTAACCATAGTAACAATTTTTTATT
>VUJU01002351.1:21489-38413 GCA_009835225.1 Aphis craccivora
TTGTTATATTTTGTCAAAACTCAAAACCATAACAACAAAAATAAGAATTAACGAAATAAGTCAATGTCCACAGTAAATCTCAAAATCACAGCAATAGACTAACATAACAATATGCAAACCACGAGATGGCACATTATTGTATTTTATCCACTGTATAGTAAAAAATTAAAAAGGATATAACTATGAAACTTAATGGGTTAGATATTATAAACTTACGTATACATCTCGCGGGGTCCGTAAAATTTCGGAAAATCGTACCATAAATTTAGTGTGGCAATAAGAAAGCATTTTACAAAATTTGCACATTAAAGCGGTGCTTGAACAAGTTTTTTGAGAATCAAAATGGTAAATGAAAATGTCTTAGTGAATCACACTATAGAATTGGCATTTTTAACGGGCAACGAAGTGCACGGGGTCAGCTAGTTTACTTAAAATGTTGATATATTTTTCGAGTTAATACTAAACGTCTATACGGGAATAATTTTTATACTTACTATAATTTTAGATTCTAGTGAAATGATAAATGGTATTATAAAAGATATAAAAGATTGAAAAATTAATGGTAAATTTATTTTTAACAAAACCGGTTTTTCAAAAATCAATTTTGTTTTTTGTTGTAAATAATAAAATTAATGCTTATAGAGACTTAAATATTAACAACACATTTGTATTAAGACTTTTGAAAGATGACATTTTCAAAACTTTTGTTTACTATTTCTATTTATAGACCTTTAAATTATTCTATATACTCAACATCTACTATACAATACAATATATTATATTTCTCTAGTATTTTTATTTTTCATTTTTATTATTTATAACTAAGTATGAATATTAAATAACCATATGCTATATAAGCATCTAAGTCGGTGCGGTCAAGTTCTAAATCGTTTCCTGATTAGAAATTTAGGATTGATGCCAATACAAATATAAAAAGTTAGATATAAATTTTAAAAATAAATACAAGTATCCCAAATTTGAGAGGGGTTCAAAAGATTTATCGTCGAACTAAATAAACCCTATTTATGCATAATGATTTATAGATTTATATAGGCATATTGTAGAGGTAGGTATAGGCACATTTTTAATTTGGCTATAGGTGAATTGCGGCCCGGCATATCATTATAACGATGTCGGACACCGGTAAATTGCCGCCCGACAATATTTTAGCACTAGGTTAGTTGCGACTCGGGAAACTTTTCCATCTAATATAATTTTATTAATAACTATATTATATCCCCAGACGCCATGTTAACCTCAAATATTTAGGCAGTTTTTTACTAGCTGCAACCGTACCACTAACAGATGTGAAAGTTTTCATTCAAAACTATATCTGTCGTTCTACTCTAGCCATCCTAACATCTATAATTTTATTGGTGTATCATCTGAAGTTCGATCTGAGACGTATATAAAATATAAAAGCAATGAAATAAAAACGAAGAAAAGAAGTGTTTATAAGACATCAGATGACAAAGCTAGCATAAAATGAAATAGAGCATTTTTTTAAATTTTTGCCCAACCAATAATGTCAAAAAATTTATTTTACCCATTCCTCAGTAAAAAAAATAATAAAAATAAATTTGTGGGTGACGGACTCAGCCAATTTCCTCGTGAGATCTCCTGGGTAACGCTGGTAGGTTGATATGGAGTGATAAATAAAATGTGGCCGCAACTCATACGAGTACGTCTGTTTCATAAACACGAGCCGTGGTCCGTAACTATCGTACTTAATTTAGGGATCGGGCTGCAACTCACCAACACCGTTTAATTTATATATTTTAAGAATGTTCACATTCACTGATGTTTTTGGCGATTGTCAACATTTTGAATGATTATTAAAAGTATACTTGCGTATATATATAGGTCTGATTAAATCTATACCTAATATTTGAATAAATATTGAAATGAAAAATTTAATTAATTTTTTTTATAATAAGTTCCTTGCATATTTTATAACTAGAAAGAGTTTCATAATTATTTATAAGTCAATCGAAATGGTTTTTTTTTTTTTTTTTAATGGAGCGTGACCAAACTCTTAACAAATGTTGTGAATCATGTAATTACAACAACTCGTTACTTAACGTGTACGTAACCTTAACACACACATTTTTCTAAAAATATAACAAATGTAAGATTACGAACTATGATTTATTCAAGAATAAAATCATTATGAATATGCATTATTATCTATGTTATGCAATATCTTTTGCGATTTATTAGTTGAATAAAAATTCAACTTACCACTTTCAGAAGTTTCATCAAAGCTCGGATAACCACTTAAAAAAGTTCCCAATCATGTCTCATTGTCTTCATATCGATTATTGATTGAGAACCTATTAAACTATGTAACATAATAATATCTATATAAATGTTAAAAAATGTATAATTTCGCTTACAAGATAATAATTGATATTATTAAAATTTTATAAAATAATATCCGTTTTACAAATTTAACAATGCTGTCCATTCGTTTTACCGTACATATTATATCAAAAGATTTTATACCATGTAGATATAAACTCTTAAGAAAAATAGATGTACATAAATAAATACTTCTCGACGACGTTAATAATTAATATTAATATTTAATTACATTTTACAAGAGATACTATATTGTTGTTGTTTATTATTCAAAGCGTTTCGTTTCTCATTTTAAAACCTTAAATGATTTTCTTTTAATCCATAATTCAACTGCATTAAACAATGGTAGTGATGATAAAATTGTACATTTAGCTTCCTCTTATTTACAATAGTTTTCACACAGTGAGGTTTTATTCAGGAAAACTACCCACGCGTCCAAACATTTGAAAACACTTACCGAAGTTGTGTGTTACAAAGTTTTGATAAGAAAAATATTAAACAAAAGTCAATACGCTATATGCGCACAGTTCCATTTGTGAAAACACCATGGGATGTGAACCAACTTCATGGAGTCACGACACGATATAATTTTACACATACGCCATACATATACAATTTATACATATAAATGTATAATACACAAAAATATTACTATTATTATTATGGACATGTACTGAAAGACCAAGATAATAGAATCGTATTATAGAGTTTTATTTTTTTTTCTATTAATTGAGGGAGGAATTGTTTTTCTTTCAAATAATATATATACATCATAAAACATTTTATTTGGTTCTGTATCATAGTAATAATTATTCATAATTTTTAGGAATATTGTCAAAAATATTAAAAAAATAAATTTCAAAAAATTAAATTTAAATTTATGTAGGTAACTAATTTTATATTTACTTTTATTAGACCTTTTTTATATTTTAAGATATTTCGATGTTTTTACTATCAAATTATTAAAGATTTAACATGTATATTTTATTTATTTATTTAGTGAACATAAAAATTATTATTACAATAATTTATATTAATCAATCTATGAAAAATAAATATGCTGTTAATAATTTACTTAAAATTTTTTTTTAATCATATGAAAATAGTGTCCACTTTATTTGACATAGGTATAGTATTATTTAATATGTTTTACTTCTTTGTACTCCCATTTTATTCTTCTAAGTTATAATACTGAAAAAAAATTTATTTTTATTCGATAATTTATCCATGCTATAAAAAAAAAATAGAATTTATATTTTAACCAATTTTATAAATTATTCACATATTTTTTTACTTATTTTGTATATGAGAGGTGCTTGGGCGCGTGGCGTACCCAATTCACCGTATGGTGAACACACTCATCGTATGTGTTTCATCGCGCATTGATCACAACTGTACCCTAATTTCTAATTGTAATTTCAATTGATATATATAATATGCACTTTTTACTGATCCTCAACATAATTGTTATTTATTTGATGAATTTTGAAAAAAAATGTAGTATGTTCTTAATATTTAACTCAATACTAATACTTAATAGCTATATACACAATACATACTTATTAGATTGTGAGAGGAATGAGAAATTTATTAGCTTACAATAACAAGAATTTTGCAGTCAAACTTTTTTTTGAGACAAAAAAGGTTCATTGAGTATTTTTAAATAGATTACAAAATATTCATAAAAACTTCAGAATAATCATTATTCGAATATACCTAATAACAGTATTTTATAAATTTACGATAAACAATAACAATAAAATACCGATAAAAAGTATATATACTGATAGTCATTAGGGTAAACTAAACACCACTCGGAAATCGAAATACAATTTTAACTATATGAATCAAAATAATAATACTATACACTAATATTAATACTTTAGCCATTATCTTGTAGGTACCTAGACGAGCGTGTTATAGCAATAATATGTGTCTATATAGAAACATAATAAGTCTGTATACTTGTACGATTTTATTTATTTATTTATGTTTATACTTATATATTATATATATATTAATACATACAATTTATCGTAAAATAATATTTTCTATTACTAAAACAATTGAATCCATTGCGAACTAATTATAATTTGTCCAAACAGTCTACTATTTTTCAGACTCATTGCATACAAACAGCAGTTAGGCCTTTTAAGAACTGCTATAGTCATTTTATGGTAATAACTACTCTAATAACCATTTTCATTATTTTTATTTTATCAAAAGTAGATCATGGACAATTTAACACTTAAAATACAATATTAGCAAAGTTTTAGTTTTATAAACAAAAAAATATATTGTAGGTACCTATAATACCTACTATAATATAATAATTCAGTTTACATGTTACGTATGAAAAACAGCGTACAAAACAAATAGATGGGCTTGCCGGAAAAATAATGTACTGTGCTATTATAAAAAATCCTTAAAAAAAAATAATTAAAATGGTTACTACCATAAAATGACTGTACTTCTTAAAAGGCCTTACTGCTGTTAGTCTGTATGCAATGCGCCTGAAAAACAGCAGCCTGTTTGGAACGGGTACCCGAGTACCCCATTGTAAACAGCTTAGTCTTTTCGCAAAAAAACTAATTTTCCATTATGGCCTATGACATAATATATATAATATTTGGAAATCAAATTTTTCATTGAATGTTTAATTTTATTTTCAAATCATAAAACATACTTTTCTTTCGAGTTCAAACTAATCCTTATTATCTTAAATAACTAATATAGATAATAAAATAAGTAAAAAATAACGATCTATAAAAAATCAATGAACCAACCTGACACAGCGTTTGTATTAATGTATCATAATAATATATGCTTTTTCTGTCTATTGCATCTCGATTTATAAAATTAACTTACAATATAAATAATTTTATTTTTATGTTTGATTAATATAAATGTGTTTTATTACACAATTAAACCTTAATATGTTGAAATTAAAAGACACAAAAATAATTCACTAATTACTTACAATTATACAAAATACGTAAATATCAACAATTATTTCTACTTGAAAAATCATTTACAAAAGTTTGACATTTTAAATAAATAAGCGATATTTTACTCTAATATTTAAACTTAACTTCGATTTAAAAATGAATTATGAAATAACCATAAATACAATAAATTGATTTATTATACGAAATTAAGATGTGTGTTATTGTAAACTACCGCACTGCATTTAAAATTTAAATATTTAATGTTATGTTTACTTAAGTAACATTCAAAATTCAAAGCATATAATTATTGTGAACATTAATTTTATTAATATAAAATAAGTTCAAATTTGTGACAACTGGCATTTGACAGAGTCATTATGAAAAATTACATTGAAAAATATTCGTACTTGATGATAAACAAAAATAAGTGTACTTTAAAAAATCATTTTTCTTTTACATAATAGTTATTTATAATACAAAATGGTGTTTACATTTATAAAGAGTGAGAAATGCTGACACTACATATTATTATTAAATATTTCAAAGTTATAAGTAAATACGTGTTTATATAATTTAAGTAGTTAATAAATAACCTATTAGTTACCTAATAAAATGAAAAATAAAATTATATTATACTACTTTTTGGTATATAATATAAGTATTCAATTGTATGTAGCATCTAAGTCTGCTGTTCTTCCAGATCGAAAATGGGGTCACAGATGGTATTTAAAAAATAATTTTTTACTCTAAAACTATTAATACTAGCTTTAAGTGTTATACGACGATGTTATTGTTAAAATTGAAGAATAATTAATTGATTTAAATGGACTTTTAATAATTATTATTAAAGGATGAGTTTTAAATTTAAATAGATCAAATAATTCTTGTGTATGACGTTTTATTTTCACATTTTTTAATCTAACACCTAAATATAATAATTGAATAATTTATTTTATGTATTAAATTAATTAATAATACTCATTAAATAAATTAAAAGATGTATATTAGTTATCGTATTATAGACAAATTGATACAAATCGTACGCATTGCTCTCATTTATTTGAGCACTTAGTCATTAGTAATTTGTTTTACATACATTTCTACATTATAATTAAAACCAGAATTATAACCTAAATATATAATATTACATGTAAAGACTATTATATATATTATTACTATTATACTAGGTATTATACCTATACAAATTATTCAAATAAGTTGAATTAAGTGTAAATTTTCACACGAATACTTCAGTAGGAATTATTAAATATAATATATATATTATTTATTAAATAAATATTATACGTATAAAATTAAATTATAGCTTTGGTAAATTAATATTTAATTATTCCATACATATTAATATTAATTGTATTAATATACTTGTAATTTAATTTATATTAGAGTATAAAATAAACAATAAAACGTATAAATATGAACTGAACTGAATATTTTATAATGGTAATAGAATTGTGTACACCCTATTCTAAATGAAAAATTAACATAAGTAAAATCTTTAATTACTAGTTTCTTTAAAAAAAAAAAAAAAAAAGCTGAAATCTCAAAACCAAATTAAATATAAAAACGATTGACAATTTACTTTCACCAATAATAGTAAATAATAATTGATGATTTACCTATAACTAATCAAACAAAATTAATTTAATTTTTAAAATTTACGTTACAACGTGCTAAAATTAATCGTTAATTTATTCTTATTGGACACTATTACATCATATTTATTTAAATTAAATAAATGTATATTCTTACAGTCACTTTTATTGCATTGTTCATAGATTTCGATTATTAATTTATTATGATTAATCTTAAGGGATTTAAGTTTTAAGAGGACGTCGTACCCACATATACCGTCTCCGTCTTACTATCGTACATCAAAGCAAATTTGCTTTCAGCAGAATCCATTTTATGCTGTTTGCTTCAATATTATAGTAAATTTACCAATTTATTCGTTATCAAATTTAAGGGTAAGAATAATAATATCTAAGACATCACGTGGACTTTTTCGGTATTCACATTTTAAAGTGTTAGTATTTCACTCAGTTTAAAATGAAAATATCAATAAAAGCCCATGTGATGCAAAACGTCGTAGGTACCCTGTGCTACATCTGTATTACTAATACATAGTAAATCAAAACTTGCCTTCACTCATTTCAATCATTTTTTTTTTTGTATTTATTAAAAGTAATTGACCTATTATCAAACAAAGATTAGAATATTGTTTGTGTTTTCTGGTTGGTTTTTTAAAATACATTAAATGAGGAGTATTGAATTTGAAAAATATTAAAATTTAAAAATACTTATAACGCTCTTGAAAAATTCAAATATTTTAAAAAACCAATCAGAGAACACAAACTATGTTCTTATCATAATTCTTAAGTTTGATAATACCTAGATCAATTTATTCTAATATATTAAAGCTAACAACACAAAATTGAAACTACTAAACACAAATTTGCTATTCAGTGAATATTGAAATGAAAATGTTCAAACTCGTGTAGACAGGCACATTTTAGAACAGTCAACAGACATAATAATACAAAATAAACGGGCATATTTTTTATTTTTATCACGAACTGCAGTAAATTGAAAAATACTAACGACTCGGTCACTAGGTTATGTACGTGAATCATGACAATTAGTATAGGTAGGTACTTGAAATTTAAATTAAAAATACGTATAGGTAGGTAGATATTATAAAGGGTACAACTTATAACTCGCAGCTGATATTTACCCGCATAAGTCGTCTGAACAATAGGACTTTATTTGCTGATCCGTTTACTCTCCGTTACTCTCTACAGGATAATAAACTCAATATTTGTATACGTACAAAATAATATGTTATGTAAATATCACTGTTATTCGTAAATTATTAAAACGTTATTATTAGCATTCATCTCCCTCGGCTCGTTGACCTCGTTTCATTATCACGGCAATATTACTATCATTATCGTTATTCATGCTATCATTTATGGTAGTAATAGTGGTAACCGACTGCTGATAAAAAAAAAAAAAAAATCGCATAATAATACGTTATCCGTGCCCGCGAATAATGGTATACGAAATCCTTGGCTGCCTGCACAGCCCAAACGAATTTCTATTTCTCATATAATATTATTATATACTTAGTATACAGTTTCAACAAACAACAACACAGAAATATGTTATATTATATTATAAAAACAATCGACAAATCGTCAATATTGTTATCATCGTCGTTTCCGTATTGGTCGAACACAGAAAAAAAAAATTCAAAAATAAAACTTTGTTGTTTACTCACCGGAAGGCGGACCACGGGGTAGCTTTGCGTGTATAATACCTATATATTTATATAAGTATGAGATCGACAATATTCTAAACGGTTTTCACGGTGCGATGATGACGATGATGGGTATAATAACTAAATAACCGTGGTGGCGGCGGCGGTGTACTCAGCTGGCGTATCTGGCGAGGGGTAACTATCGGCGTGCTGATTACACTGCGTTCGGCGGATGAATGGGAATTGCGCGCGTCTCCGCCAACTACCGTGGTCGTAGTCGTTTTATATTTGAGCGCACACACACACACACACACACAAGCGCACGATCGCAAAAACGCGCAAATACACGAGCGCGCGCGCGCGCACACACACACACACACACTGTTGCACTTTACACGTATATGCACTCTACTGGCGTTCGACGCCGGCGCCGCCGCCGCGTCCCAGTGTCGCCCCCGAAACAAAAATCTCGACCACGTTTTCCATAATATTATTATTGTTGTCGTTAGGTCTCTGCACGCAGTCAATTGATACACACGATATGATTATTATGAAACGCAAAAACGTCTCACGTCACTGTATTACCTATACGGCTATACAAGTACGATTTCGTTCAAAATCGATATCGTGTGTACGGTTAATAACAACATAATATTATCATAGGCGGTACATTATATTTTAGTGCGGTGCGCTCAAGTACCCGGAACGTATTTAATAGTGAACGACCATCGTGGACCGTGGACCACGCATTATTTTAGGAAATTACTGGATGTGATGTATATACCTAAGTATCTATCCTCTGGTCACATTAAAAATGTACATATATTATATTATAATATCATGTGTCGACGAATAATATAGTGTAAAATACATCACACGTTTATCGCTGCTAGACGCTGCACGTTATTATTATAGTCGTACATAGTAGAGATCTTGCACGTAGCACGTGTGTTGCTCGTTACGTGAAATTACGTATAATATTACCTACGTTTTATTTCCAGTGTTCGTCGAGTGTACGACGATTTAGATGGCGATAAAAATAATATTATTATTTTTTTTTTTTTTTTTAAACTCACTTTAAACAAAGAATTTTATCCGCCAGTATTATAATTATTGTCATTTATGTATGCAGCTTTTCGATAATTCGTGATTGGATTTCTAGCGTTTATTATACCATACAACAATAACTTGGAATTACCTCTATTTTGCTCTTAAAACTGTTTTTAAGGTACGCGAACCGCAAAGTTCATTACTGCAAGCAGTTTTGTTAACATTCCTTTTATATATAATAGGAATTCGTTCAGTTCCTCGTTCCTATAAAAAAGGAACTAATCCTTTTCATATTATAATAATTTGTATCTACCTATGTTTTTAAGTTCGATTTCGATTTAATACGTTTATATTGTTTATAATAATGTTTATTATATGTATACTTTCTTAATACATTTATAAATTCATAAAAAGTCCTTAAAAAACCTTATAAATAGTTACCTAAAATATATAACTAATATACCTAATATTATTATCAATTATCATCTGTATTCTATGACCTAACCTTAGTTGAAGATATCGACTGTATATAATAACATAGCTTGCGTTGGTCTGATCGATACAGTGTTTATACATGACCAGAGACCAGCCTTTATAATATATATAATATATATATATATATATTATACACGTACACTCCTTTTAAACGAAATGCTTTTATTTTTTACATTTAACGAGCACGCACATAATATAATATTATAGCGATATAATAATAAAGAAACACAGCGTGCTAAATAAACATTGGTGATTATAATTAAGTACGAAAAAACCCAAAATATCGTATAGGTGTATAGGTTTTAGACAAATACTTTTTACTATGGTTATGTATATTTTATGTATTTTTTGAGCACGAAAACTAAACATTTAATTCTTCGTTTATATATTTTTTATTTCAGTTGAATTATGACATGCATTTGCCTATTTTTTTTTTTATTATTACTATTAGTTACCTATATATTTTGTTTGAAAGGTTTTCATCATATGATTATTCTGCGTTGACAAATCAATATTTATTAACTAACCAATTGACCTAAATATAATTGCATTACAAATAATTATATGTAAATAGTAAATTATTATTGTGTGTACCTTTCATTGATAATAGATAAATTTAAACTAAAAAATTATTTTAGTTTTTTGGTCGTATCCATTAGTGACGCGACTGATGAACGACAAACGTACTAATACAAAAACGTACGTAGTAGGTATTTATGATCAATGATATTATTGGTATTACGCAATTAACATTTTAATTGTTTAGTTTTAATAGAAATAATAATTATAATATAATAGAAATTCATAACATTGTAAAGCATTTTTAGTGTTAGTTATAAGTTATAAGTTATAAGTTATAAAATTCCTAATAACTAAATCAATAAAGTATAATTCAATAATTTTATGGTATATGACAAATAATGATGTAAAACATAGATTCTGTACCTACTGTGCAAGAATTCATTACGATTATCGATAAAAAAATAAGATAAAAAAAATATTTTTGGGCATTTGTTTGTTCGTAATTTTTGTTTTTATTCAATATATAATTGAAAATGTTGATATTATTTTTCATACTTGGTTAATGTAATGTTTATTCTTATCATTATTCATCAAAACGTTTTCGTTTTTATTAATTCAATTTACTCTGTTGACCAATGTTTAATGGATAGAAACCTAAAACAGAGCATTGTCACATAATGTTACGTTATGATTATATGGTTTTCCCTATTATTGATGTACAGACGTATCATCCAAATGTACTTAGGATGTGGTTTATTACCTATTTAAATGTTAGTTTAGTTAGATACATAATTTTTATTAAATTTTTCATTAATTTACTATTCTATTAAATAAACTCTATAAATATTATTATAATATTAAATATTAATGTTAAAAATAACAATACTCCATAAAAAAAATTCGTGACTTATCTATGAGATTTATTAGTTTACTGGTCTCGGTTTGTTTTGATAACGAGATACAGCTATAACAACTGATTGATAATAAAAGAAACAAAAACTTTAATCCATGACTTAAATTATATTTTATAAAAGATTTTTACTTAGTAATGAAGGAACAGAGCTTTATGTTCTGTTTAGTACCAATCAAAATTATTCATTAAGTTTTATTGTCAATAATATCACAAATATATAACTTATAGGACGCTTTAATAGTAATTGTTTAACAGAACAATATTTAGCCGAAGATTTTTTTTTTTAATAATAATAAATTCACCTTTAGTCTCCACCGCAATGAAAGTCCTCCAGTATTCCTAAACGAAAAAATAATTCCTAAGGTAGACTCAGTCAAATCTTTAGATGTTTAACTCGATAAAAGGCTAACCTGGAAGACACACATAAAAATCATGAGAAATTCTTTCAACGGCTTAAACCTCAAACTATCTACATAATTTTAGACAACTTCTCAGATCCAACATCTCACTTTCTAACAAAGTCCCTACTAATATACATACAAATGATTCGCCCGGCTATGACATAATGACATTTAACTCTAGTGCTCTGCCTAAAACTCTAATCTCAAAATTTTTCAAGCTGTCCTGTCAATTAATTTAAGGTTAATAACTTAAGTTCCGTGGTATGTCAGCAACCTTACTTTACATAACGACCTCAACACACTATACCAACTCTCGCCCTCATTTATTATTCAAACATCCACGCACGCACAAACACATAATCACCATAACCCTTTAATTTCTAATCTTTCCTCTGCCACAATTTCCAACAATCCTCACCATCTAATACGTAATTGATCACATGATTTACTTGTATAATTAGCCAAAAAAAAAAAAAATTAAGAATCATTATTGAAGTAGTGTCACTGGACGCTGCCTTCTATCACGTCTCTGTGCCTTATATATTGGTATTCCAAAAACTAACTTATCATATCACTTGAATACAGATTGTAAATACATATTTAAAACAAAAAAAAAAAACAAGAATAAATAATAATATTAAATGTATGTACATTTCTATGATTTGATTATTGAAAAATAATTGATTTTACCGTTGTCCATTAGGCCACTAAACCAAATCAGATTTCTATTGAAAAAATATTGTACTTTTTATATTTTTGATTTTTTACGTAGATAGTGTATATTTGAATATAATATTATATAAAGAAGATTTTTTTTTTTGTATACCAATATTCGACAAAACCTCAGTTGTCTTATTTTAAACAATCAAAGAAATAATAAATAAATCACACACAACTAAACACGTATATACACAACAGTTGATTTAAAAACCCTACTTGTAACTTAATATAAAATTAATTAAAATTTTTTTTTACATACTAACTTTATAATTAGCATATTTGAGTATTATATTTATAATACCATGATTGACATAGTGAAATAATCAGCCAGCAGCAAGACTTACTGGCTACTGTAGGCTAGAGAGAATAAGTATTATTTCAGATCGCGGTTCCAACTTCGTTTTAACCCTCTAGGTAGGTTTCCTGGAATGGATTTGAAGTTTAGAGTAGGTATTAGTGGGTTAGAGTGGTTTGTTAAGCGGGCACGGAAGAGTTTTTAGGAATTTTGGATTCCTCTAGAACAGTACGAATTTTTAAGTCAGAATGTAAAGTGTGGTTTGAAACATATGGAGGAGTACACGTAATCATTCGTAATGAGGTCAATTGGAATGTTTGGATTTTAAAATTAAAATTTATATTTGAATTAAAATGGAAACTTTTAAGTAGAAAACTATCCAAAAATGATTTCACTAATAATCACATCAAATTACAGTTCCTGTCCACCACGGTCTTTGACTTGTTTTTTATTTATCCTAATTCTTCACTCACACTCCACAACAGCCCATAAATCTAAAAGGGCGCTGATGTAGAAATATTTTTAACTAATAACTGGTATTCATTAAATGTAATTAATTTATTCCGATTATTCTCAAAGGTTTGGTACCTAGTTGATAATTTCCTTAATTATGTAATTTTTTTTTATTATTATATTTAATTTTTTTCATAATTTTTTTATATAAAAAGTGTATTATAATATAGGTACAGATATTAAGTTTTATAAACAAAAATTATACTATACAACTCACTTAAATACAAGCCAACAAAGATTAAGCAGTTTTATAAGGTAAAAACTTATCAAAAATTTATGCACCTATATGGTAGCGTGTCATGTGTTTGAACATCAAGTGTACGAAAGGTAGTATGTTTAAAATTATGACAAATGAAAAAAATAAAATAATAAATATATCAAAAAGTCATACAACGAAAAAATTTCAATTGTATTCCTCGTAGAAACTCAATAATATTAAAGTCTGCATTTTTTAGTTGGAAAACTAAATTTTTAATTCTTTGTTTCCGTTCTTTATTGCATTTTTTCTTTTCTTATTTGTTCAGCCTTGAATAATTTACATTTTGCTTTGTACAGTTTTCAGTTTCGTTCTAATTTTTTTTGGAACTGTTTTATTAATTTGTAAACTCCTGATTGTTTGAAGACTAATCTGTGAACATTTTTAAACAATTTGGTTGACTTATTAATCAAATTAAGAGGATACTACCCATGTATTTGTTTTCTCTGTTTTGTAACCACGTTGCGTTAGATTTGTGGAACAACTTTATGCTGCAATAAATTATGTTATGATTATTGATGTATCGTTTCTATTTATTAAATCGGTCATACCGTGATTTAGCAATATTTGTTATTCTTGGAACATTTACATCAACTCTAGGAGCCGGTAGTTCAGTAGCAATCACATATCAATTGGAGCCTGTAGGGAAAGGTTTCGTTGAAATTTAGTACGTTCATATATGTAGTCTCATAGATGGTTTATCATAAATGTGATTATTTTCAAAGTACCTATTCCAAAATTCAGTGTTCTCCATCGCTGACACTAAATAATAATCGATTTTCTAAAAATTATAAATGTATTTTGATGTTCTTGTAAAGAAAGTATACAATTTAATGAAACTGGTTCTCTAGTCACTTACAATATAACTTACATACCTAGTGTTATGTAGGTACACAAATGCATCACTATATAAACAAATGTAGTTCGTTAATACATTTTATTCTAAATATATTAATCTAATTATTAATTTTTGAAATAGGTATTATTGAAATGTACAATACAATTCGTTACTACATAGTACATATTTAAGTATTGCGGGTCAAGCTCTTCAGCTGACAATTATTTAAAGGTAAATAAAATATACATATTAAACTATAACTTATAATGTATAACAACTTAGCATACTTTACTATCTATAGCTGAGGTTTGAAATGCAAAATAATTGAACGGATATATACGATTATATAAATACAAAATTTTTCTTTTTTGACTCAGAACGCTTCGACTTTTCGAAAATCTCATAGGTGAAAAGACTTCACCCAAAAATTGAGTTTGATATGCCAACACTTTGTTTAATTACCTATATTGTTATAGGGTGACACGGATGAGACATTTTATGATACCAAAACAAGAAGTGAACTTCCAACTTCCAAGTATTAATATAGACGTTCCTAATAATATTTTGGAGCAGACAGTTTAGACATTAGAAGATTAGTGTTTTTTTTTTTATTATTGGGTATTTAACCCAATAGTAAGTTTTGTAAATTGAAAAATCATATTGGAATCATCGATAGTAATTAGGAAAATATTAGATAATTATATTATATAATTACTAATAATGTTTGTATCGTGTGTGTATATGTAGAAGAAGCGACAAAAAACACTACCCATATAATTGAAATGAATTACTCGTATCAGACATTGTTGTCTAAAAGAATGAACTTCGTTACTGGAGGCGTTGTTTTAAGCCCGCTGAACACATTAACATCGTCCTCGGCATCAACGAATCTACCTACTCCACCACCAACTCCGTCACCACCTACTCCCTTTTACGATAAACACTGGTATACCTACATCTAGGACAATGTTTCAAGAGACGTTAGCTAACACGTCTAAGGCGGCAGTGAAGACTGAGAAAGGATATTTTATTATACCCATTATTGAAGAAATACTAAAGTCAGTTGTGTTAAAGCCCCACAGTCATTGGACAGCTGGTAAAAAAGAAGTTTTCAACAAAATGATAGCAAACGATGACAAAATCACTAATTGCTAATTTCATCATGCAACGTTTCTCAAAACGATGATGGAATTGAAAATTAAATCAAAATCATTTCTTAATATTAATTTGAATAATACGATTATTATTTTTCATAAATATTTATAAATACTTGTAATTTTCTAGTTGTTTGTTTCTCC
This sequence comes from Aphis craccivora, assembly GCA_009835225.1. NCBI lineage: Eukaryota > Metazoa > Arthropoda > Insecta > Hemiptera > Aphididae > Aphis > Aphis craccivora. The sequence goes on from VUJU01002351.1 coordinate 37,377, forward strand.
TCTTCGACTCTATATAGTTCTAAAAATCATTGAGTTATGATCGAATTATATTTGAACAAATATTGAAATCAAAAATTGAATTAGTTTTTTTTTTTAATAAGTGCTTCGCTTATTTTATAACTAGAACTAGTTCATAGGTTTTCAGACAATTACAAAAAAAATACTTAAAATTGCTTGATAATTCATACAATTCTTGAATGATTGTTGAAAAATTCAAAACTTAACCTCATTATCATTTGGTAAATTTTGTTTTTAGAGATATGGTAAAAAGGACCAAATCGACTTAAAATACCTATTGTCATTTTAAAAAATGTCAGTTGTATTATGTATGCGCACAAGGAAAGAGCTAAATATGTAAAAATCATCAAGAAATGTGTATTTAGGTAATCCTTATCTCCTCCCGAAAATCGCATATCAATCTGATGTCACTGGACTGAATAATTTAGTGCTACATTAAAAAGGAATTACACTGTGTATATTACAATAATTATAACTTATTATAACTTATGCTGACTAAAGCAATTTGTGTATATCAATATAATGACGTGAGTTAATAATATCTTATATGAACGACGAGCAATAAATCTAACAAAGTAAAAATAAAATTTCCATAGTGAAAAAGTCTAAAGACAAAAAAATGTAACAGAAACTATAAGTACATCGAAATCGTCGTTTACTCGTTTAAATATACCAAAGTAGGTAATATTATATAATTAACAATAATGGTATTTGAAAAAATAAGCGCATCTGAAAACCTAATATCGGTCAATAAATAACGATGAACGTATTAGTCGGTAGTAATAATTAATAAACAATACTGTACCCGTCGTCCGAGAAATTTTCAATTTTCTTGGTGTCTAACAATATTCTGATTAAATTAATTTACGATTCAGAGTCCTAACAGAAATTAACACTAATTCTACACCACAACGTAGAGCTCTGCACGGTCCGTTTTTTTATAGACCGGACCGGACTGATACATTTTAACAAAAACTAGGACCGGACCGGGTCAGACAAATAAAAAGGAAGTCGGACCG